>MU223660.1:211786-231046 GCA_018584345.1 Thuja plicata
TGAGGGCCTTCATTTTACATTTTTACACATCCATGACTAGAGAGCTATGGATCAATATTTGAGGCCTCATTCTTGAGCAACCTTGAATGGAATGATTCATAGAAGTGTGAAAACATTTATGCACACAAGGGGAACCTTTAAGGACATGTTCATTTTTATAATTTATGAAATAGTCTTGGTAACATTTCAAAAAAAAAATCTAATTGTTATCTTTGTACTTTAGACCTGATCCTTATGGGTTCCTTGGCGGGGACATTACACTACCGCACTATTGTCCACACATCGACTTGTGCTACCTCATACTCTATTTTTTTATGGTGTCGAATGTAGAAGTTGAGAAATCCAACTTCACAGCTTGCCAAGGACACCTACATGCAAAATACCTGTTGCAAAAAATGAAGCCAATGACAGAAAAAGCATAAACCCTTCTGTGCTCAAAAAGTGAGAGCTCAAAATGTATTCAGAGAGTATGCAAAAAACAAATACAAGCATTCGACCTTAAAGGTGAATGAAACCCTAAAAAAAGGAAAATGCTAACCTAAGAGAAAGCTTAAGTGAAAAATAGAGTACAACTAACTTAAAAATTAATATCAACATGATATAATTAATAAGTGAGGAAAACTATGTACTCTAACACCCCCCCTTAAGCGAAGCTCAGGAGGTAAGCTAACCTAGCACAGCTATGAAAGCAAGAAATGGGTCCCGACAATAAGGCCTAATCAGGTACCCAATACAAGGAAATCTCTGTGAATCGGAGATACAGGAGAAAACCCAGTGGGAAAAAATCCTCTCCAAAAAGAGATAAAAAAGAAAGCAAAAGACAAAGGATGACTTCAAGAGACTCTCTCAAAGCCATGAGTACAATGTGTGCTGCCAAACCCCCCCCCCCCTCGTGAGAGAGGGTCGAGGCTCCAAAGCCCCCCCAGAATGAAAGAACCCCTGGATCAATGAACAAACCACCATGACTCCAATACAAAGGAGTGAAAGGAAGTGAGAACTGAAGAGGTGACCTCGAAAGATGAGGTGTCACTGGAAGGCCGAGCTGATGCTCAAATGAGAAGACATGAGGATCCTAAAATGGAATCCCTAATGCAACTGGTATGACAGGTGTGCTGACACTATCATGAGAGAGGAGATGAGTGTCCTCTATAGAATCCTCAACAACTGCACCTGGTGGCTCGATGAATGGAGCTAGAGGGTCTGGCAGTGCTAAAGAAGAGTCCTGTTGAAGAGAAGAAACCTCAACAAGATGTGGTGTGGCAGTCACAGTAGGAGTCTCAGGAATAACACAGAGGTTCAAGTGACCTGACTGCACCACATGATGCTCTCGCAGAAGAGGAGAGATGAGCTCTGATAATGGAGATGGTGGACCAAAATGTGTGAAGGTGTAGAGACAGGTGGAATGATCAACTGTCCCTGTAGCAACAATGCTACCTATCGCACTATCCCAAATGAAGACTGAATCTGGCATGAACTCAATTATCTTCCTTGATCCACTGTGTGTAATCTGGTAAATTGAGAGAAGGTTTGCAGACAAAGAGGGAACATAAAATACATCATTGAATGTGCCATCCTAAATGTGTACAGAACCTTTCCCGCAAACTGGCATAATAGTGTTATTCCCCATGAGAATGTGGGGAATAGGAGAAGTCTCAATAGAAGAGAAGATCTCTGGAGAAGACGTCATATGGTGAGAAGCACCTGAATCAAGTATCCAAGGGACCTGTGAAGGGGATGCAACGGAAGCCTGTAATGCATGACCCTGTCCAAAATCCTATCCAGATGTCGAAGATGAGGCAGAAGACTGAAAGGTAGATCCCTGTGAGGTGGAAGAGGATGGAGAGGAAATAGTGCTCTTCTGAAGGAGAGCTTGCAAATCTGCAATCTATTTCTCATAGCCATCAAATCTCTTTTGAAAACACTGTGACTCATCATGGGGCCCCTTCTGACAATAGGAATAAGTAGGGTTCTGAGTCTTCTATTTCTCCTTCTTAGAAGAAGATGGTGGGCTAGTAGAGTGCTGAGAAGAGGAATCAGATATCTACTTCAGCTTCGGCTTCTGTGTATCCTGAGATGACTTGGCAAGAAATGCCTGTGACTGTGAACCTGTAAGAGAATCCATCTGACTGAGCTTGGACTGCTCATGAGTTAACATGTCACAGAAGGTCTCAAAGGAGGGCATAACATGATGTGCACATAGTGCATCCATAGTGGAGTAGAAGATAGAAGTGAAATTCTAATAAGGACCGCGAAGCTTTGAGATTATCAGGAAGATACACTCATCATCTGACTTCGTCTTTCCAACAACCTGTAAAATAGATCAAAGAGACTTGAACTTCATCAGGAAGTCCTCAATGCTGGTGAATGATTCAGGTACCAAGGAGGTGAACTCTACATCTATCTGGAGAACCATGAACTGATTCATTGTGCCAAGCAAAGTGGAAAACTTGTCCCACATATCCCTGGGTGTGGTCAAACCATCTAGGTGGAACAACAACCCATCTGAAATATTCATGGCAATGAGGCCCATTGCCTCATCCATCCTATTTCTATGCATAAGAGCCTCATAAGGCCTCTATAGAATTGGTTGAATTACATCCAGGCAGGACCATAAACCTTGTGACATGAGGAGTCTGGTCATTTGTGGCTTCCATGTGTGGTAGTTATGTGGAGTCAGAATGGCAATGGATGTGTCCGAAATTGGGAGAATAAGACAGAAGTAGAAGGGTCTCTCTGAATTGAAAATGTAGAAAGAAATATGCACCACCCCACAAACTATCAAACTAACTCTTGTACACCACAAAATGAAGCAAAAAATACAAAGAACTAGAGAAAAACCTGAGTTTCTGAAGCAGAACAGGAGCACAAAAGAAGGTGCATCTTTGACTAAAAAAACCAGAAAGCAAATGCAAAAATCAGGAAATGAGACCTAGATGAGAGCGACGGGATCGGAAAGAGCTATCCGATGATATATGGAAGTCGAAAATCTAAGTTTGTATGAGCCCTGTAGAGCCAAAAAGGCGCAGGTACCCCCAAAATGCAAGGTCACTGGAAAAACACAATCCCAACAATAATTTTGATAGTCATATGGCCGTCATAGGAGGTCCGGCCAGGTGGAGGTGGCCAGTGGGCGACGGCGCCGGTGGAGGTGGTGGCCGGGCTAGGCGGCGATGGCGACCGGGCGGGGCGGCGGTGGCGGGGTCCGGTGGCGGCGCGGCGGCCAGAGGCTGGTGCGCGGGCGGTGCGGCAGTGGTGCCGGGCTGGCGTGGTGGTGGCAAGCTTCGGCAGCCCCAAAATCTTTTTAGAAATGCGAATTTTTTATTTTTTTATGATTTTGCCTCGATTTTTTTGTCGTACGGCCCTGATAG
Organism: Thuja plicata; assembly: GCA_018584345.1. Classification (NCBI taxonomy): domain Eukaryota; kingdom Viridiplantae; phylum Streptophyta; class Pinopsida; order Cupressales; family Cupressaceae; genus Thuja; species Thuja plicata. The sequence goes on from MU223660.1 coordinate 215,155, forward strand.
GCCAAAAAAATTTCTCTAGAGGTCACTGTGACCAAATATGTCAAACTTTATATGTATTTCGACTCTCTCAGGCCTTTTGAGCGCGATGGTCAAGTCCGTTTTAGCTCAAACAACTCCAAAAAATAGTGCCTCCTTAGAAATGATAAAAAACCCCAGAGAGGCTGTGGCTGTCGTCTTTAAATCGCGTCTTCAAATGACCTTCAAACTAGGCAGCAGCAAGGTTGCTCTAATACCATGTAGAAGTTGAGAAATCCAACTTCACAACTTGCCAAGAACACTTGCATGCAAAATAACTGTTGCAAAGAATGAAGCCAACGACAGAAAAAGCAGAAACCCTTCTGTGCTCAAAAAGTGAGAGCTCAAAATGTATTCAGAGAATATGCAAAAAACAAATACAAGCATTCGACCTTAAAGGTGAATGAAACCCTAAAAAAAGGAAAAGGCTAACCTAAGAGAAAGCTTAAGTGAAAAATAGAGTACGACTAACTTAATAATTAATATCAACATGATATAATTAATAAGTGAGGAAAACTATGTACTCTAACATCGAAGTCATCTTTCTAATCAAGGTTAAACTCCCATCCCTGTGGATTTCACTAAAGGACTTCATATCTTATGAGAACTACTATGTAGCGAGGCTCACTCAACTGGACCTACTTGATGAGAAACATCCAAAAGCCTATAATCATCTAAATATTTAGCATAATAGGCTCAAGAAAGCTTACAAAATAAGGTTCATCCTCATGTGTTTGAAGTAGGTGATTTGATCCTTTGAGAAAATCAGAGAAACCAACAAGATAAACCAAAGAAAGGAAAGTTTGAGCCTAACAATATTGGTTTGTATGTGATCACAACTAAATATAGTTATGAGGCCTACCAGTTATCTACTCAAAAAGGGGACCCACTCAATGATCCCCTCAACATTGTGCATCTCAAAAGGTTCTACGCATAGTCCATGAGAGTGTACCCCTCTTTGAAATCTAAAAAAGAAAATAAAATAAATGCATAAAATAAAAAAATACAAAATAAAAATGGAAAAGAAACAAAAAAATAGTAAAGAGAAATAAATTGTCCTATGGTCAAAAATTTTTGGTGGCACCCTTGACATGTGTGTATGGTGAAACCTGGTGAAAGGTGTCACACATACTATGGAACCTCCCTTATCTCTTAGGTTCTTGCTTGTGCTTTGCATCAGTTCCATTCTATTTTGCTACCCTCCATCCAACTTTGCTATCCTCCATCTGTCATCTTCCATTCCACTTACCATAGCTAAGAACCCCATGAGATATTTGTGCGATTGTCGCTTATATATAGTTGTTTCATTGGTTCCTATCTCATTGTGTATAGTTTTCTTTGTGGTTGTCATGTCATTTTTATATAGGTTTTTATCCCGTGTCATAAGAAGTTGTGTTCCTTTAACCAATTTTCCAGTGGTCATTTTCAAGTGTCTTTGTCAGGACAATTTGTCACAAGTGTTTTTTGTCCTCAATTAATTTGTTTTCTATACCACCATTCGTCTACACTGGATTCATCCTTCCTTAAGTTAGATGCATCATACCTTATCCATCAGTCACCCTGTTTTTGGAAAAATATATTTGTGTGTTCATATTGACATGTAAATCTTTGGGATTTTAATTTATCTTTCTTTAAGGCTCTCTTGTTTGGGCTACTCAAGGTCACCGTGTTCTTTTATATCATGCTACGCTGTGAATGACAATTATTGGGGCATACTTTTGGCTTTCTTTTATTTTGGTTGTGGTCTTGGTATGTCCCTTGTACTTCCACATGTAGTTCCTAGGGTCACATGGTGCAATAGGGCATTTCTCTTGCTTGTGGTGCTTCCAAAATTGTTTCCACCAAAGTATTTTGCGGCTCTTGTGTGATGTTGGTAGAACCTTTTATGTTTTTTATGTTAGTCCTATGCAATGTCCATGATGCATCCCTGGTTCTTTATAACTTGGCCAGTCACTGGAATTGCTAAATCAAAATAAGTGCTCACTACATGACAAACATTTTCAAGGGTACTCAAGATGCATGATCAATTTTGTAATCATATCGCTTACATTGTCCTATCATTCTTTCCTAACTCAGTTAATTCTTCCTCATCATTCATGAATGAGAATGTGCACATATCCCCCTATCTGTCATCTCCCTCCCTTAATAGTGTCCTGAGTGGTTTGTCTTCAGAGTACCTGTCGATAGTTGTATATCCATTTGCATGGTCAATCATACTACATAAACATATCATATCATATCATATCATATCATATCATATCATATCATATCATATCTATGTGTATCAACAATCATACATTTGTTTATCACCAAATGGTGTGAGAAAAGAATAAGATACATATGAATGATAAGAATTAAAGCATGTAGATTTATATCATTGTCCAAAGAATCTCTATCTATGGTACACCAAAACTATCTTCTACATAATTACATAGGATCTTGGTGGTACTTTATACTCTCCCTGCTCATGGTGCTAATCTCAGTGTCTCTATGGGTCCTCAGGCTAGTTTTCTATTCCTATGGGTTGGGCCCCTGACCCTATTCCTATTTGCCTAGATCCTGTGGGCTCATCTATACCTGTATCAATTCTTGCACTTGTCCTCACCATTGTATCCCATGATGGTTGTGATCCCTCTCTGACCCCTACCACCGATCCACTAGAGCTTTCCCTCTAGCTAGATCTTGTCCTCTAAGTACTACCCCATGTGCTCTGAGTTGACCCACCTGTCCCCTATGAGGTCACTTTTGTACTTTGGGAGGCTACTCCTAGCCCCAGTATTGCTACCCCTACTAGTGCAATTTGTACAACTCAAGGTGGAGCTACATGTAGCTCTCTCTGCATGGGAGGGATTTTTGCCTCGTACATGAACCTATACCATGAGGCCTAATGTGCAAGGTCTATGAGATCTTGTAGTTGTCACCCTATCACCATGGCTAGATCCTCAACTCCTCCTCCTTGTGCTCTTTGTGCCTCAACCCTCTTTCTTTGGCAGTGAGGTATCCTCTCATCCATCCTTTGTCTGTCCTACTTGATGACATCCCTCATTGTTATGAGCTCATCCCTCTCTTAGTTCAATGTGTCCCTCTCATGTTGAAGGGCATCTCTCCTATCTTAGAGTGTCTTAGTCTGTCATGAAACTGCTCCACTCTCTAACTAGGCTATCCCTCTCCTCTACGAGGTCATCTTGATGCCTTCGTAGGTCATCCCTGTGCTAATATATCTTGTCTCTCTCTACGCTCAGAGCATCTTGTTTGGAAACTGTCTCTTGATACCCATGATCAGACATGTGTTAGCCATCTCATAGAGACACTATCTCTATCCTGGGATCTCTCATGGTAGATTTCCCCTCTCCCTATACATGGACTACTGCTTAGGCACCCCTAGCCAGTCCCTGTCTGGTACCTATGCTTGTTGATGTTGGTGGTGTTGACTGTGTCCCTGAACCTGCCTCTTGTGCATGTCCTTGAGGTGGTTTTTGTGCACCCTTATCAACCTCCATAGCTACAACCTCTCACTATCCTCTATCCCTCCCCTACGTCCATGGTACTTGTACTTGTGATTCTCCCCTCCCCACTCTTGGTCACAAAACCCTCCTCATCGACACTTGTGTTTCTGGTTGTCTCCTCCCCCACAATGCTATCATTATCATCCTCCTTAGACATTGTGTTGGATGATATTAATCTACCCTGCATCCATATGCATGGGCCTTCCTCCTCCTAGTACCCAGAGTTGCAATATCAACTCTCCAAAAATCTTCAAGTATCCTACCTGCCCACAGTATTGTATATGTTGTTGTGACCACAAGATTTGTCAAACCTACTCTCGAATCCCAATCTATCAGTCTCATCTCCTTCGATTCTTGGACTATCCCTCTCTGATCTAGCAACCTACCAAATTCCCCCACCCTCTCCCATGTCCAGTGCCTGAATCTATGCTCTCGTGTGGGGACATCCTGGACAAATCAAAATTGTCAATGTACTCTATTAGGATGATATGTCTCTACTATATGCTCCCATCTCCCAATGATGTACATTGGAGTGATCACAAATGACATATTCCTTCGATCATATGGCCACCCCTAAATATCCGTATATGGGTGCTGTGTAATCCCATCTATGACTCCATCTAGCGCCACCCGCTAATGAGCCACATCATTTACACCCTCATAATGCAAATAAGCCCTACACCTGCACATAATAGGTTATCCATATTGTCTCCCTAATCTACTCATTGGGCATGTGATAACATATTCTCCCACATTTATTCCTGTAGGAGTGTCACAAACCCAAAGCTCCACCCTCAATAATAACATATCACATACATATCCTGATATAACTCTGTTAGCATTAAAGTACCTTAGGCCCTTGGTTGACCTCCATCTAGAGCCTCAATCACCACATTAATAAACCATAACATTATGGATCAACCACCTCTATCTAGTATAATGAAACCACTCACGAGTGCACAGACATATACATATGTGTTTGTGATAGAAACACTCTAAGGTATGCTTGCACAAGCCTATCTAGGACACTTCATGTTCCTACCCTTCACAAGATCATATCCTCTCTTATAGGATCCTTCAATCCCTTTCTTAACTAGCCTAGGACTTCTCCAACACCACTCTATGAGTTGGTCTCTTTTGTGCTTCACCTTGGGGTATCTATCAACAAAGTGCTCTTCAATCCCTTACTCCTTCTTGGAAGACTCCAAGTGCATTTTCAACTCCACTACTTCACAAACATATGTAGGGGGTGTAATCCATGTTTTTATAGCTTCTTTGACTCCACATAATCCCATTTGGACAGGGCATTAAGGCTTTCCCAAACAATCTCAAGACAATCAATGGGTTTGGTCTTTTAGGCCTAATAGGTCAATTAGCCCTAATTAGTGATTTTCTCTCACTTCTTTCACAATTCTTCCAAATAACCCCAAAACAAAATTGGATATTCTGACATCCTTTTCCAATACATTAAGGATTTTTTAGGTCTTGGGATTCTAGGGCCTCTGTATAGTGGGTTCCTATAATTAAGGGCTAATAGGGCTAATTTAGCTATTTTGGTGCAGTCTGTTGACTTCTTCTTAGAAATGTATCTAAATGGATTAGACAATGCCTAATCTTGATAGGAAGTATCTATATAAACTCTATGCTTACTAAACCACACTTGGTAACATTCTGTCAATCCTTCCCCTATAATAAAAAACCATTAGATCTCTGGCAAACACGTAATCAGGTGCATGGGACTCACTTAGGGCTTGCCTTGAAAAATAGATACCTTGCTCTCCTGGACCCCTAGACTCATATCTACACTATAAATAGGATCCCCTACCATATTCATCTAGACCATGATGAAATTTATGGTTGGAATCTATGGGGGAGCCATTTTTCTCACATCCACTTTGTCAACACCAGCAACTACAACTTACAAAACAATTTAAAAGACTAATCTAATGAACTCACAGAAACTTGAAATCTAAACAAAAAGTACTTAAATCTATCTCTACCACAATAATGTAACACTGGATCTAGTTATTTAATCCATCTACCAACACTCATACACAAAAGTAGTCGGCTGTGAGCTAAAAACAATTAACAAAGCTTCTTCTTGCAAATTCAATCTCACATTACCTCCACTTGCCACAGGAAATGGGATCCTCCATGTCTAAATATGATTTTCCATTATTATAGGTCGTTACAACAACAACCCATCATCATACCTAGAAAGGAATCCAAAACTGCCAAATGTTGTCATGCAACATTTTGACAACTTTGACATATTTGCTTAAAACATATCCTAATGACCTCCAATTGACATGAATTGAAGTAAAAACATACTAGAGGCCTTTTTAGGCACATTTCTACCCTAGCCTAAGCCTTGAAGGCTTTTGGACCCAATTTCCCACTTTTAGGCTAAACTAGCACTAAACACCTCAAAACGCAAAACACCTAGGTTGGATTGATCCTAGTCAAATCCACCTAGGTACACACTTGCAAGACCTTCTAAGGCCAAAATAAACACTACTGAAATGGCTAAGGTCACTACAAGCCACACCAAAAAGTGGAACTAGGGATTATCCTAGGTGCTCCTACACCATTCTCCCCAAATGAAAGATTTCAATCCATCCTTAGATTGAGCAAGTTGGAATCAATTCCCAACTTCTTAAATTATGTCTCCTTGATCCAAGTGGCCTCTAAATCTCCTTGGAAATTCCATTTGATTATATTTTCATAGTATGTTCTTTGTCTAGTCTTCTTGTATGCCCTGGAATCAAGTATCTTCTCTGCTCTCTTAGGTGGTGTAGGGTTCAAGTTCAGGTCTTCTACTTCTTGTATAACCTTAGTAAGGCTCTATTATGGATATGGAGTAGGCCCCTTATAGAGGACCAGAACTGCAACATTGAAGACCAGAGACAAACCAATATCCTCAGGGAGCTCAACCTTATATGCATTGTTGCCATATTTGGCTAGAATAGTACATGGCCCCAATCTCCTCATCTGCAACTTGTTAGGTACTCCCTTCTATATTCTTGCCTTGTTCAAATGGACCATAACAAGATCCCCTACCTAGAATTGTACTTCCTTCTTCCTTTCATCCACCTTTTTCTTTATCTTTGTAGTGTTCTCTATTAGAGTCTTTCTCACTGTTTCATGCACCTCTTTCATGGAGTGTGCAAAGTCTTCAACATAACCACTACCCTTGGCTCCATATTTTATCTCTCTAAGCTCAAATATCCCTCTAGGGTGAAGTCCATAAACAATTTCAAAGGGACTCTTTCCAGTAGTTTTGTTTACAGTATCATTATATGCATACTCTGCTTGTCCTAGGAGTTGATCCCAAGCTTGACCATACTCCTTTGTGAGACACCTCAATAGGTTCCCAAGGATTCTATTAACCACCTTAGTTTGGACATCTATCTAAGGGTGATATGCAGACCCAAAGGATAGTTTGGTTCCCAATTTGTGCCGCAATGTCTTCCAAAAGTGACTCATGAATTTAGTGTCTCTATTTGAGACTATGCTTAAGGGTAACCCATGGATTCTCACCACTTCCTTGAAGAATAAGTGTGCAATGTGAAAATCCTCATGCACTGTCTTGCATGGAACAAAATGTGCCATCTTACTGAATCTATCTACTATGACATAGATACTGTCCAATCCTTGCTTTGTCTTTGGCAATCCCACAACAAAATCCATGCTTAAGCATTCCCAAGGTCTACTTGGAATTGGGAGAGGTTGATAAAAGCCCGCATTGGAGGATGTTCCTTTAGATTTCTGAAACACTACACAACACTCCACATACTTTCTGACATCCAAATTCATTTTAGGCCAAAAGTAAAACCTCTGCACTAACTCTTGGGTCTTATTGACTCCAAAGTGACCACTAAGTGCACCATTATTCTTCTCTTGAATCAGATTTTCCCTAATTGATCCTCCAGGGACACATAATTGACTTCCTCTAAATAAAGTACTCCACCCATTTCATGTGCTTGTGACTGAGCCTGTCTGGTGAATTCAAAAAGCTAAGTGCTTGATTGTTTGAAAACACCACAAATTCCTTTGGAAGCAGAAAGTGCCTCCATTTCCTTAGTGCTTTGACTAGAGCATACATATATAATTCATAGGAAGAATACCTCCTCTTTGCATCACTGAGCTTCTCACTATGAAAAGCCATTGGTCTCCCTTCTTGGCTTAGAACTGCCCCAATAGCAACATTGCTAGCATCACACTCAACTGTGAAAAGTTTCTCAAACCTTGGTAATGTCAAGACGGTATGAGTGACAATTGTCTTCTTCAACCACTCAAATCCTTGGTTAGCTTGCTCATTCCATAAAAACTTGGTTTTCATCCCACCCTTTATGGTGTCTAGCATAGGAGTACAAATAGCACTAAACTGCTTAATGAACTTCCTATAATATTGAGCTAAACCATGAAAGCTTCTCACCTCTGTTGCAGTTTTGGGAGTAGGCCAGTTGATGATGGCTTCCACCTTGCTTGGATCCATCTTCAGGTTTCTGTGAGATAACACAAAACCAAGATATACTAGCTCCTACTTTAGGAACCCACACTTATCCAAATTGATCATTAGCTTTTCTTCATGTAGTCTCCTGAACACAATTTGCAGATGCCTTAAGTGTTCTTCTTTAGTCCTACTAAAGATTAGGATATCATTCAAATACACTACAACAAACTTACCAATGTAGTCCTTGAGTACTGCATTCATGAGCCTCATGAATGTGGATGGAGAATTTGATATCCCAAATGGAATCACAAGCCATTCATACAAACCTTCTGTGGTCTTGAAGGTAGTCTTCCATTCATCTCCCTCATTGACCCTAGTTTGATGATAACCACTCTTTAGGTCAATCTTTATAAAATACTTTTCTCCTCCTAAACATTCCATTAGGTCTTCTATCCTAGGAGTAGGAAACATATACCTATTGGTGATTTGGTTAATGGCTCTGGAATTAGTGCATATCCTCCAAGTTCCTCCCTTTTTGGGTGCTAGGACAGTGGGTATGAAACATGGGCTTATACTCTTTCTAATGATGCCTTGGTTTAGGAGCTCTTGGATTTGTTTAGCAATTTTATCATTTTGTTGAGGGGTCATCTTATAGGCAACCTTGTTAGGAAGGGTAGCTCCTGGGATAAAGTCAATTTGGTGATAATCGCTCTCTTAGGGGGTAGGCTTTCTGGTTGTCCATCACTGGCAATGTCCTTATACTCCTTAAGCAACTCTTGCACTTCTATAGGAATCTTTTTCTTCTTGATTGTATTTTATGCATCTTCTTCCTTTGGCTTCAAAACCAAAGCATATGCTACTCCCTCTCCTTCTTCTAGAGCTTCTAGGACTCCTTCTCACTCACCAATAGGACATTACGACCTGAGGCTTTCACTTCTCCTTCTTCCAATAGTGACTGAATTTTGAAAGTCATGCCATCCTTCTTGAAGGAATATGCATTCTTAGCTCCATCATGCATGGCTTGTCTATAAAATTTCCATGTCCTTCCAAGTAAAAGGTTACATGCATCTATATGTATGATTTCACACAAAACCTTATCTTTATATCTACCAATTGAGAAGTCCACACATGCTTGTTCATTCACAAGGACATGTTGTCCTTTGTTCAACCAAGTAACCTTGTATGGGTTACTATGTGGAATCCTCTTCATCTTTAGTTTACTAACTGCCTCCTCTGACACAATGTTGTCAGTAGACCCTGAGTCTATGATGACTCTACATAATTTTCCCATCATCTTGCATTTCACTCTAAAAAGTGATCTTCTCTGGCTTGGCTCCTCTTTCACTAGTTCTTTGATCAGTGTCCTTCTTATCATCAGATTTTATCCTTCCTCTGATTCTAGGGGTACTTCAGGGTGTTTGTTTCCACCACTAGACTCCTCTTGCACAAATTTTACTCTCTTATCACTTCCTTGAGAAGTAGAGCCTTTCTCTGGATACTTATAGGCAGGATGTCCCACTTGATTGCAGTGGTAGCATTTCACAGTTGAAAAGTATGAACTTCTTCCTTGGCTACTGCCTCTTCCTCTCCAATTTGTGTTAGAGACTCTTCCTCCATTGAATCTTCCTCTTCTTGAACTTCCCTCTTGTTGTTGAGTTAGCTTAGTCTCTCCTTGAGTCTTGGACTCTGAACTTATACCACCATATCCACTCCTTTTACCTCTATTATCTCTTCCTCTACCTCTGCCTATGGTATTACTTGAGTTTTGTTTCTTTCTCAATTTATCTTCCACCTTTATTGCAAGTTGGTGGCATCTCTGAATAGTGGTAGGAGTAAGCAAAATCAATTCATCTTGTATAGTCCATTTAAGACCATTAAGGTATCTAGCTACCTTCACACTTTCCTCTTCTACAATTCTTGATCTCATGCATAGCCTTTGAAACTCTTCAGTGTAAGAGATAACATCCAAGTCTTTTTGCCTAAGACTTTGTCTCCTTTTATGAAACTAAATTTCATAGTCTTCAGGTACATATGCTTCTCTAATTTTGGCTACCATAACCTTCCAAGTAGTAATGGGTCTCTTTCCTTCCTTCTCTTTCTCATCTTGGATAATTTTCCACCAAGTGAGTGCAGACCCTCTAATTCTAGCCTTTGCCACTTTCACTTTTTGAGCTTTAGTTATACCATCACATTCAAAGTGATTTTCTAGTCCCTCAATCCAATCTAGGACTATCTCTGGTTCCATCTTTCCACTAAAGATAAGAACTCCTTCCAATGCCTTTCCACTTAAATATTTTAGTGCCTTCAAGAATGGTTCTTCAGTGAGGACATGGTCAGCTTCAAGGACTTTATCATCTAAGGCTATCTCTTTACTCTTTCCTTCAACTTTGTCTTTTACTTTCCCACTCTTCTCTTCCACTTGGTCCACTTTGTGTTCCAATTGTGCCAATCTCTCTCTGAGAAATATATTCTCTTCTTCTTTCTCATCCACTTTCTTTGCAAGCTCTACATTTTTCACCATTGTAGACTCTCCTATTGACTCTTCCGGTTGAAACATTCACCACAAGCCAAATCTTATTGGCTCTGATACCAATCTGATAGAAACACTCCAAGGTGTGCTTGCACAAGCCTATCTAGGACACTTCATGTTCCTAGACTTCACAAGATCCTATCATCTCTTCTATTATCTTTCAAGCCCTTGCTTAACTAGCCTAATACTTCTCCAACACCACTCTATGAGTTGGTCTCTTTTGTGCTTCACCTTGGGGTATCTATCAACAAAGTGCTCTTCAATCCCTTACTCCTTCTTGGAAGACTCTAAGTGCATTTTCAACTCCACCACTTCACAAACATATACAGGGAGTGTAATCCATGTTTGTATATCTTCTTTGACTCCACATAATCCCATTTGGATAGGGTATTAAGGCTTTACCAAATGATCTCAAGACAATCAATGGGTTGGTCTTTTAGGCCTAATAGGTCAATTAGCCCTAATCAATGAGTTTTTCTCACTTCTTTCAAAATTATTCCAAATAACCCCCCCAAAAAATTGGATATTCTGACATTATTTTCCAATAAATTAATGATTTTGTAGGTCTTAGGGTTCTAGGGCCTTCGTACAGTATGTTCCTAGAATTCAGGGCTAATAGGGGTAATTTGGCTATTTTGGTACAGTCTGCTAACTTCTGCTTAGAAATGTATCTAAATGGGTTAGAAAATGCCTAATCTTGATAGGAGGTATCTTTAGGACCTCCGTGCTTACAAAACTACACTTGGTTCCATTCTTTCAATCCTTCCCCTGCAATCAAAAACCATTAGATCACTGGCAAACACCTAACCGGGTGCATAGGACTCGCCTAGGGCTTGCCTTGAAAAATAGCTACCTTTCTCTCCTGGACTCCTAGAATCATATCTACACTATACAGAGGCTCCCCTACCATATTCATCCAGACCATGATGAAATGCACGGTTGGAATCTATGGGGGAGCCATTTTTCTCAAATCCACTCTGTCATCACCAACAACTACACAACTTACAAAACAATTTAAAAGACTAATCCAATGAACTCACAAAAACTTAAAATCTAAACAAAAATTCCTTAAATATATCTCTAACACACTAATGTAACACTCAATCTAGTTATTCAATCCATCTACTAACACTCATACGCAAAATTAGTCGACTATGAGTTAAAAATAATGAACAGAGCTTCTTCTTGCAAATTTAATCTCACATTACACCCACTTGCCTCGGTAAATGGGATCCTCCATGTCTAAATATAATTTTCCTATGATTATAGGCTGTTACAACAACAACCCATCATCATACCTTGAAAGGAATCCAAAACTGCCAAATGTTGTCATGCGACTTTTAAAAGTTGCAAATGTTGTCATGCAACATTTTGACAACTTTGGCATCTTTGCTTAAAACATATCCTAATGACCTCCAGTCAACATGAATTGATGTAAAAACATACTAGAGGCCTTTTTAGGCACAAGTCTACCCTATCCTAAGCCTTGAAGTCTTTTGGATCGAATTTCCCACTTTTAGGTTAAATTAGCACTAAACACCTCAAAACATAAAACACCTAGGTTAGATTGATCCTAGTCAAATCCACCTAGGTACACACTTGAAAGACCTTATAAGGCCAAAATAAACACTACTGACTTGGCTAAGGTCAATAAAAGCAACACCAAAAGCTAGAACTAGGGATTAGCCTAGGTGCTCCTGCACCAGTTTGTCTGGGATCGTTTCTGCTAGGACCTATATTAGTACCAAATACCCCTATCTTAATGGGACATATGCTCTATTTTATAATCTCATTGTTTCTTGATCTAACCTCCTTAGTAAAATCACCTTCACACCTCGTATGGACAACCGTAGGATGCGATACACATCCTCTCTTGTCATTGTGATCTCCCCAATGGGAAGATGAAAGGCTGGTGTCTTGCATGTCTACCTATCAAACAATGTTGTTAGTAGCGCCATGTGAGTCCTAATATGGGGCATCATGGAAAGATTACCTATTTCAATGTCATCAGTCTTTTCCCACTCTACCAGAGTAAAGTGCTCTGTTATTCCTAGTATACCTGATTGCCTCTCCTAACTTGTTAGGATGTCCACACTCCAATACACCAAAAATGTCCATGGGATTAGTCCCTAATTAACCTTAATAAAGCATTTCCTCCTTTTTTCCTTTGGTATGACAAATATTTCCTTCCCCCCCATTCCCCCATTTCTTTTATTGTCAGGCGGAACAACAATCCCACCGCTTCTGGTTCTCAGCCTGGAAAACCCATCATGTCGCAGCTCAAACTCGCTATGGTAGGTTTGCACATCCTAATTTTTCCCTTGTCAATCCCGCTTTATGGGATTGATCCTTGAGGCGACAGGTTTGTGATGGAAACGCCCTTCCTACCCCCTTGAATCCCAAAGTGGCGAGAATGTATTCCCTCCACTCAAAGGAGCGAACCCGCACAATGTGTTTTGCGCGGTATTACATTTTATATGCCTATCATAAACAATAAATGCACTTAAAGGACACCACAAGGATTAGTTTTTGAGACATACTTCTCTATTGGGGACTCAATGTCATCGTGTGCTTGCTACCATGTCTACTCGGTGTCTATAAACTCCTACCTCTGCCATGATGCTTAATAAATCTTAAATAGGATATAAATGTTATTTTTTTCTCTTTTTTCTCTATTTATCTCGATAGCTCATGGTGAAAATGAAATGGAAACTCTAGTTTTACACTTATAGGGCCCTCTTAGGCCCTTTTTTTCATCGTTCTAGTCCATTTGGGACCCCTTTTCTTCCCCATTTCTTCCTACGACCACCATTTTACTTTTCGTCTTTGCCTTTGGATAGCATTCCATGCTATCATTCTTATTCTTCACCAAGGCATAGTTTCTTTCGAGACGCCGCCTGGGCTTTCATTTTCTGTGCACCCTCTCGAGGGGACATCACTAACATATTCTCCCTATGTCAGTTTAGATTGACTATCTAACTGTTTGGATTATCTGGGGCATTTTATTGCGTCATTTTCATCGATTCATTTATGTCTTGTAAGTCTTTGCACTTATGCTCTTTTAGTGCCACTACAAAGAGGGGCAAAATGTCTACACCTAAATTTAATTAATTCCTTAATTGAATTTAGTTAGCCTAATTACATTTATTGATCAAATAATTATCTACTATTTAATTAATTAGTGTTAACCCCTTCAAGTAAAATAATTTAATTAATTAATCTATTCCTAGTTATTAATTATTTAGTGGCGAATCATAAATCACTCAATTAATGAATTCCCCTTAATGCTTCTATTAAACAAAAAAAATAAAATTATTTATTTAATTCATTTTGTCCTCTTCCTCCATGCTTCAAAATTAAATTAAATTAATTATTTAATTCAATTTTGTCACATGTCTCCTAACTTTAACTATCCCTTAACCAAACCCTTCATCCTAACCCTCTAACCAAACCTCAGGTTCAAACCAACCCTATCCTTCCCAATCTTCCCAAAACAAACCTTATCCCAACCTCCTCCAAATATGTGCACATTCCCTTTTTAAATAAATAGGAATTTTACCTCCAATTTTGGTGGCATCCCTCCAAATTGGACACCTAACATCCCTTCCACTTGTCACACTCTTGAATGCCACTTGTCATTTATGATGACAAGTATTTCTTTTTGGAGGCCTTTCACTTTGCACCCTCATCCTATTTAATCCCTCCATTTTCCTTCACAATTCATCCACTATCATGCATAGTAAAGTCACAATGTCATTTTAATTCTAGAATTCACATCCATTCATAGCTCATTTTGATCATTTTGGTTCAAATCATATCCATTTTAGCATAATATCACCATCCTTATTGCACCAAATCCAAAGTTTTTACCACCACTTGCACTCATCATTATAATAATTGCATAATCATGGAGATTATTTAGCATGCTTTAAAGCCAATTTGTGAGCAAACATACCAAATCGAAGTATCAAAGGAATGTCCTCATCAAAAGAGGCTCAAGTCTGCATTTCTTGCTTGTTTTAAATAGTCTCTTTTTTATCTCCTTATCTTGAGTGTTTGCATTTAATTGTGTAGGTTGAGATTAAATTGATCCTTTGCATACTCACATTTTAACGCACACAGTTTGTTCTCAAGGACTACAACCAAAGAATGTTTGAGTCTATAACAATTGTTCATTTCACCAAAGGAAATACATGTTGTTGATGATGTACTTGTTAAGAAAATGTGTCAACAAAGCATGTTTTGGTTCAACAGTAAGGCATAATGACTTTTTTCGTGTGTGTTCCTTGAATGTTTGGTAAGAAGACAATTTTGGTATTGAATATACATTGGAAATCATGATGATGTTGTTTGGCTCCTATTTCATTTTTTTTCTTGTTGGATTCCCTAAGAGGGAGATGATAAAATTATAAGAGGAGGATAAATGGTGCTACGAAGTTAGTGATTCTTGGTTGTGACAATAGGGAAAGTTTTGTAGATGATAGAAAAGGGGAAGACTTAATGCCTATATTTTTCCTTTTGAACTAATATAGGTTTTGATTTAAGGATAAGCAACGAAAGGTGCAACTTCCTAGTTGTAGGAAGATGTTTCAAAGATGTTTAACAGGGGGAGTGGAGTTGTTAATGTTATCCAAAATCCAATCATACAGCAAATAGGCACCAAAACAGAAATTTGCATGTTTATGTTACCCAGTTAAAACTATTTTATAGTTTTTTGATGATTTACATTCACTTACTACATTTATTATCAGATGTTCATGTACTCTAAGTATTGATCAATTTATTACATATTCAAAATTCATCATTGATCATTACATTGTGCATTTATAAGGATGTAGTACAAATGTCCTTTGATTCATATTTCATGTTTCAATAAACATAGTACATTGCAAATGAAAGTAAACAACTGAGGTATGGAATAAGGGTCCCATGCATTACCTTGGTTTTGTATCTGCTAGTAGTTGGTCAGGTCCTCATCTTCATTCTAGGTCACCCCCGAGTCTCCATCATCATTCAGGTCCTTAGGGCAAAAATCTGCAAAAGAGAGAAAAAAGGAAGATGGTTAGATTCTGATGGATCTAAGCAATGCAAAGGAAAATTACATACATCAGCTATCTACTTGTATCTGCATAGCAATCTAAAGTAATAAATGTAGCAAGAAAACATAAATCAGCACTCACTATAAGATAGTGTTAAAGGGACGTGTTTTTAAACATGAAACCTTTCACTTCTAACATCTATTGTAGTGTATGTTGTCTGTTTTGAACAGGTCTGATAAGCTTCATTGAAGAAATCTTTCTCAGGTTTCAAATTCAATTTGTTAGTCCATCCAATCACATAAGTCAGCCAGTATTCATAAATGAATGTATGATGGCATTCACCCAT
>MU223660.1:236560-247098 GCA_018584345.1 Thuja plicata
GAGGATAAAATCCATCCAAGAGTGAAACACAAAGTTAATTGTGAAAGTTTTATTTTGATATCATATTACTGTGATATCAGAGATATGGTCTAACGAGGAATATCAAGTCTCATGATATTCACCATAACTCATAGATTCATAAAAATATCATTTCATGATATTGAGAGCATCGATCTGTTTGTATAAATGTTGCTACAAACATCAAAACTCACTCTTAGCTAGGGAGGATAAATGTCAACACTTATACGACACTTTACAACATCAATCATGTGATGTAAGAAATAAAATAATCATCCTCATGATGTAATCAAGAGAAACATAGTCTCAAGATGTGGATTGCCTCCATCGGTGATTCTATCCACAAGCTATCAGGTGGATTGCCTCTATTAGTGATTCTATCCATAAGATCTCAATTGGATTGCCTCCATCGATGATTCTATCCACAAGCTCTCAGGTGGATTGCCTCCATCGGCGATTCTATCCTCAAGCTCTCAGGTGGATTGCCTCCATCGGCGATTCTATCCACAAGCTCTCAGGTGGATTGCCTCCATCGATGATTCTATCCACAAGATCTCAAGATTTAATGTGGATTGCCTCAATCAACGATTCTATCCACAAGTTCTCTCTATTATGATCTGTTTCAGCCATCACAAGATGTCTATCAAAATAGAAGGTCAAGTTACTGTAAGATTGTCACCTTCCAATAACTTTTACAAATACAAGTGATAATCATTTGGAAGTCGTCACTTCCTCATGATTTATATAGGGGCAGGCCCATTAAAAACATGGAGTCACACATATGACATCCACCATGCCTTAGTTTAGAGGGTGGAAACAAGGGATTTCACCTTGAGCTTCTCTCACAAAGAAGAACTCATTGAGAAGATATCAATTTGTTGATCTTTTTCATCCAAGATTGCTTAAGATAAACTGTTAGACTCCCTATGAATTTGTTATCACTCTTTTGAGATCCTCATCCAAAGTTAACTCTGAAGTATCAGACTCCCTCTAAATTTGATATCAATCTTCTTTTCCTACAAGAGCATCTTCAGAAAATATCAAGGCAAATATCTCTTATAGTATGTATAGAATTACAGATGACAAAGAAACTACAATGAGTAGATAAATGTAATATTCAAGGATAATAGATACTTATCTGCACATCAACATCCTTGACACAAGTTGCTTCAATGAAGGCTCGTATACATCAAATCAGAAAACACCTTCTTAGATTATTTGAGAGACATCTCCCCTTTGAATCATCTCCCCACTAAGGGTGGTTCAAATAGGAATGTAACATTGGTTATTATTGCCCCCCACAATGTACAATTCCCACTCTTTATATCATTGAACAATTATCATGTATTCTTGTGAAATGACTTGATTGAACAATTATCATGTATTCTTGTGAAATGACTTGATTGCTCAAAGAGAGTTGACACTCTATAATTAATGCTTTCTTTATAGAAATAGACACCCTTCCTTGAATACGTTCTTCTTTTTTAATGCTTGACCACAATTATAACAAATTAATATATCTCTTTAATGAAAGCCACTTTATGTAATTTCACATAGACCCATACACAGTCCATCATAACTTTTGAACCCCACACTTTCTCTCCAATTCCTTTGGTGAGATTCTTTAAAATTTGTTTTTCACCAACATATCCAAAATTCACAAAATCCAACAGTGGATTTGTGAGATATGGTCCCTATACTGAGACTGTATTTTTTGAGACAGTCACACATTCAACATCAACAAACTACTCCCTTACATTTGCAGTCTCGCTTTGATACCATGTTAAATTTTAGGATAGCTACAAATGTAATAACACTTTATGTTGTATTTATTTTCCAAATGTAACAATCTCTCTTTAATTTATATGAAGAATGAGGATAGGAGAGACATGTCCCTTCATGGGACATGTCTATTCATTATTATGAGATTAATATAATGACAATTGATTATGTAGCTACACACACACACACACGAAATATCTCTGAAGCATTGTTATATTAATTTCTCCTAATACTATTTTGAATTTATATCTATATATATATTATATCTCACACACACACACACACACACACACACACACACACACACACACACACACACACACACACACACACAGTCTCATAGGACTTATCTGACAGAAGCTACAAAATATCAACAAGTCTCTATCTGACTTAGTTGTCTATGGTGATCTGGTTTTTTTTTTTCTTGTAGTTTGGATATTCTTTGGAGCTAGAGTTATGATATTGATATAGATATTGTCTTGGGATATTAAGATATATTTTGAGTTGAAGGTTATGGTGCCTAGGCTATGGCTGATTATTTTTGTGAATAGTCTTTTGATGTGTATCTTGGCATGTTGAGTTATTCCTTCCTACAATTGATGTATTGTGTCGGTTTATATCACAGGTTGTTAAAATTAAATATTGGTGAATTTCCATGAGCCCAATAATCATCTCCTTGCAAATAACGCGCCACATACAAGAGAACATCCTCAAACTAGAAAGTGCATAAACAATTGGAATTGAATTAATCAAGATGAGAATTACAAAGAGATCAATCCGTAATAAAGGAGATCAAAACCCTAAAGCAAAACCCTAAAGAATGCGTGCATAAAATAAAAGATTTATTAAATGCATGCATACATAAAATAAAAAGAAATTATTAAATGCAAACTAAAGCTTCCTAAATTTAGCTTAAGTGAAAAAAGAAAAAAGGTGACTTAATTAATTAGTCAGTATGATTAAATTAATTATGTTAAATAACCTTTTTAATCTAATAGCCCGCCTTAAGATAATCTTAGGGAGTAGCTAAAAGGCTAAGTGCATGAATGCAACTACATGCAAGAAAGAAAACTTGGGTCCTGACAACAAGACCTGATGAGGTATCCAATCACAACCAAATCTCTGTAAAGTGGAGAAAAGTAGAAAACCCACTAGAAAAAAATTTCTCTCCAAAAATAGATGGAAAAAGGTGCAAATGCAACGTCTCAAGAGACTCTCTCGAGATTATAAGTACACAGAACCCACCAAGAGAGAGGATCAAGACTCCAAAGCCCCTCCAGAATTATAGAACCCCTATGTCGACGATCAGACCAATGTGGCTCCAATGTAGAAGAAACAAAGGTAATGGAAAAAGAAGAGGAAACCCCTGAATGTGAGGTGGAACTAGAAGGCCTAGATGATGCTCAAAGGAAAACATATAAGAACACTGCAATGAAATCTCTAATGAAGGCGAGATAACATATCTGCTGAATCTGTCACCTAAGAGGAGATGGATGTGCTCTGAAATTTCCTCAACAACTACACTAGGTGACTCAATGCATGGAGCTACAATGTCAGGAAAAGATGAAAAGGAATCCTACGGAATAGATGCAAACTCAATAGGAGGTGGAGGTGGAGAAGTCACAACATTGGTCTCAAGAATAACACATAAGTTCAAGTGACCTGACTTCACCTCAATAGGCTCTCGTGAAGAAATATGTTGATTATCTGAAAATGGAGATGGTGGACTAAAGTAAGAAAAAAAAAAAAAGAGTACAAGTGGGAAGAATGATCAACTATCTTTGTTATAATAATATTGCATGTCTCACTATATTTGATGTGCATTGAATCTTGTGTGAACTGATTTGTATCCCCTCTCTCACTGTGAGTAATATGATAGATAGAGAGAAGATTAGAGGAAAAAGATGGAACACATAATACATCATTGAATGGACCATCATCAATGTAAATAGAACCTTTCCTACATATAAAAATAACAATGTTTTTCCCCATCAGAATGCGTGGGGTAGGAGAAGTCTCAAAAGAAGAGAATAAATCCTAAGAATCTTCCATGTGGTGTGAAGCACCTGAATCCAGTAGTCATCTAGAAGAGTGTGGACTAGCAGTTGCACATAATGCAAGACCCTTTCCTTTGTATTGTCCATCTACTTGGAATGAATACGATGAAGAAGACTTATGAGAAGTAGAAGAAGGAATATCAACATTTCTCTTCATAAGAAGAGTTGTCAAATCTGAAACCTATTTTGAATATCCATCTATCTTCTTATCATAGCAATGAGACTCATCATGATTTGGATTTTTACAATAAGCACACTTAGGTATTTCTATCTTTGATTTTTCTCCCTTGGGAGAAGGTGGGCCAGAGGGGTGATGATAACTAGAATAATTCCTAGGCTCTGTGGTCTATGACTTTTGTTTATAATCCTGCTTCCCTCGATATATCTGAGCTACCAATGCTTGGTTCTTTGATCCTAGAAGAGCATCTAACTGTGTGAGCTTGGACCGCTCACTTGTCAACCGATCATAGAATACCTCAAAGGTCGACATGCAAAATTGTGGACCCAAAGCATCCACGATGGAGTAGAAGGTAGAGGAAAATATCTGAAATAAACCTTGAAGCTTAGAGATAATCAAGTATATACAATTAGTGTCTATTTTTTTCTTACCACAACCTTATAAAAATGATTGCAGTGATTTGAATTTATTCAAGAAATCTTCAATAGATGGAAAAGAACTAGGTGCTAAAGAGGTCAACTCTGCCTCAATTTGAAGTGCTTGAAACTGATTAATGGTACCAAAAAGATCATGAAACCTGGTCCATATGTCCCGAGGTGTAGTGCAACCCTCGAGGTGAAACAAAAGACTATCTAAAATATTCAGGGAAAGCACCCCCATGGCCTCATCCATTATGTTCCTATGTTGCATGACCTCAAATGGGCGAGTTAACTGAGGCTTAACCTTATCCAAACAAAACCATAACCCCCTTGACATGAGAAGACGGGTCATATGTGTCTTTCAGGTGTGATAATTGTGTGGATTAAGCCGCTCAATAGAGGAAGGGTCTGCCATGTGAAATAGAGGAAAAAATACCTCCACAATATAAGAACCCAAACCTTAGCACAAATCTGAAAGTTGGAAAGTGCAAAAAAGCAAAAAGCACCAATATCTAATCTCTGTATACCTGGTGAAAATCTTGATGAAATTGATTGCAGATCTAGAAAGATCACTGAAACACCTTTCCAATTCCTATTCATTTTTGAAAAACGGAGTTCGGATGTAAAAGATATGCCCTTAAGAAGGCAAAAAAAAACTTTTGACTTTGAATGGAAAAAAACCATGCAAAATGGAAAAATCAGAAAAGCCCACCTGCAAAAATAGCCCCGTCTCGGAATCACCTTTCTGACGATATCTAGTTTGTGTGATTTTGATACCGTGTGAGAAAGTCATGGCCAAAAAACCAACAGGTGCTTTTATGACAAAAGGGTCAAGTTGGTTGATGGGTTGATGGCCGTCAAATTTTGATTGGTAGTTGTTGATGCTAGCGCCTGTGCATGTAGGCATACTTTCTTGCAGCTGTCAGTGTACTTTTTAAAAAAAGGTATGCAATTTTTCTTTTGAATAGGTACTTAGCTTTTTGGAAAATATTTTAAAAAATGTTTTGGAAACATATAAAGTTTTTCTTTTGAAAAAACTTTATTAAAAAATCAAAATAAGATGATTTTTTTGTCTGTACAATTGTAGACCACGGGAATGATTTTTTGCCCTAGATGCTCTGGTGACTAAAATATGTCAAATTTTATATCAAAATTCATTGAATCGACCTTTGAAGTTGATGGCGAGGTCTATTTGGGCAAAAAAAGCTCAAAATTATTGGGTACCCTCTAGAATAGAGAAAACCCTAGAACTTCAAACCCTTGTAAAATTGGCCCTGTATGTCCGATTTCAGCAAAACAAAAGGTAATTCTAACTATCTCGAACCTTCTGAATTTGATTGTGAGATCCAAATTGCCCCAAGATCTACAAAAATCCTCTCTATAAGAAAAAATCTCAAAAATACGAACATGAAGCGTCAGGTTTGGATCTCTGATACCATGTTAAAATTCGAGATTGGTGAATTCCCACAAACCCAATAATCACCTACATGCAAATAACCTACCACATACAAGAGAAAATCCTCAAACAAGAAAGTGCATAAACAATTGGAATTGAATTAATCAGGATGAGAATTACAAAGAGATCAATACTTAATAAAGGAGATCAAAACCCTAAAGAATGCATGCATAAAATAAAAGATTTATTAAATGCATGCATGCATAAAATAAAAAGAATTTATTAAATGCAAACTAAAGCTTCCAAAATTTAGCTTAAGTGAAAAAAGAAAAAAGGTGACTTAATTAATTAATTAATCAATATGATTGAATTAATTAAGTTAAGTAACCTTTTTACTCTAACAATTGTCACTTCTCAAAACTCATGATCTGACTTGACTGAGAGCAAGAGAAATTATATTTTGTGTTTCAGCTTGATAGAGACAATGTGAGTTTGCAGGAATCCTCTACTTTCCTCTACCATTAGATGATCCAATGTTGTAGCTCATTAATATAGATAATGATTATGTTAGGTGATGTTATGTTGTGCTTCTATGGATATCTTAAAGGTTTGCATCACCTATTGTGTTTGTTTGGCTGACATGTATTTACTGTTTCTCCTTTCTTGTCGACTTAAGATTTTTTGGTCCTTGTAATGGCGTGCAATGTTCATGGAAAAGTTTTTGGATCTAGAGGAAGGTGTGTTGATTCACATACTTTATTTTACTTCCCATTGGCTTGGAGATTGTTGATAGGGTCGATGGTCTATGTGTTATACACTACATCTTATTAGGATGACCTCTTAGAGGTTGTTTTGTGATATAGTTGATATATAAAGAAAGGTAACCTTCAAATTATACGGTGAGAGTGATGGATGAGAAAGTATGAAGTATGAAAAAGCAAAGGGGTAGTCAAGAAGAGATGAAATAGTCGTAGATGTATAAAAAACAAACATCAATCTACATTTTATAGAATGCATTTCAAGTTATTTCATTCCTTGTAATCATTTTTTCTTGGCCTAAGGTTGGTTCCTTAGTTTGTAAAAATATTCATATCTTGCCTTGAGGTTGGTGCTTTACCCTACAAGATCTTTTTAGGGGTGGTGTGCTCCTTGGTCTATGCCCTAAACTCTTGTAATCAATTACTCATAGTGTGATTTATATTCTCCCCATGTTTTCCCCCCCACTGAGGTTTCCATATAAAAATATAGTGTTCATATGTTTGTGTCATTGTTACAATATTTTTTATAGAAGTTATTTGGATCAAATAAATACTAATCATTGGTTAAAGTAAAAGGTTCAGGTTTTTAGTGCACGTTGATACACCCCCCCTCTCAAAATCCAGTGGTGTGCTCACCAAGGACAACTAAAGGTCATTTCATGTTGATCTTTAGGTACAAATTTAACTTATTATATCTGAAAAAACCATCCATTAATGATAACATCTCATATCCTATTGTGAGATCTACACTCATATCTATGTTAGGCAAGGGGCAATCATCTTTAGGGGAAGTTTTGATTAGATCTCTAAAAGTAGTTCATATGCTGATGGACCCAGTTGGTTTAGTAATAGGAATTAGGTTGGAATCTATTCAACATGATCAATGGGTCTAATAAATCTGATATCCAATAACTTTTGGAGTTTCATTTTGACTAAAAAGGTGATCTAGGGATGCATATTTCTTAACTTTTGCTTAAAAAGATTAGCTCTAGTTGTAATTGTA
Source organism: Thuja plicata (assembly GCA_018584345.1). Classification (NCBI taxonomy): domain Eukaryota; kingdom Viridiplantae; phylum Streptophyta; class Pinopsida; order Cupressales; family Cupressaceae; genus Thuja; species Thuja plicata. Next base: position 244,172 of record MU223660.1, read on the forward strand.
AGATGATGAAAAACTAAATTAGGGACAAGTCCATTCATATCAACATATGGCCATAAAAATATTATTTGTCTCTAGCTATAAAGAATCCAATGAAATGCCATTTTTTTTTCCTTTGGCGACAAAGTTATGCAAAATGTATGATCTTAGGATCCTCTAATGTGCTCAAATTAATCTTTTCTATTTTCCCAATAAGAAGTGTGATGATATCTCTTGATTCATGGGGAGTGTGTCAATCCTTCCATCCTTAGGGGCCTCAAAGAGGTTTTCACTACAAGACCAATTTTTAAGTTTGATATTTTTGCAACTAGAATTATTGGTACACTCTCCAAAGTATTTTGTGGCATTAGTATCAATGGTAAATCCAACTTTATGATCCCCAAAGTATACCTTCTCTAATTTACATGAACTTAGTGATAGAAATTTAATTTTCAAACCAATCCAAACTCAAAGGTCCTCATGGGTCATAATCTATAAGGTCTCAACAGACTAAAGGGAGGTTACCATCGATTTGTGCAAAGGCTAGGCATACAAAATTAAAGTAGCCGTATAAATCATTATATTTCCACTGTGTAGGATTGAATTGAGGTTCATATGATCTAATCTCATAAAGTGTGAAAATGTTTGATTGTAACAATTTTTGAAGGATTGATTCAATTGGTTCTCCTAGGGGTGTATACTTGCATCTCGGGGATGTGTTTTTCCTAGGAGGAACCCTTTATGAGTTATTTTGAACAACATTTAATGGTTGAACATTGCTCAAATTTTGATAAATATTTAACATTTGAACATGGGATGTGGAGGCTCCTTGAAGGCTAATCAACGGTTGGGCATTATTGACTGTTTTTGCATCTACCACACCATCATCGACAATGTTCTTGTTTTTTTTTTACTAGAATTTAGGTTTATCATTCATGATGAACTAGGATTGTCTTTGAATATTTTGATAATTTCTCAAGCAATAAGGACCTTTTAAATGGTAAGGCCCTTTTTTATGACTTCCTATAATTTATCAAGACATAAGACTTGCAAATGTGAACATCATTTCCTGGTTTAAGTTTTGTATAAAAATCTCAGTCAAATATTTTTTAGGTATTTGACATAGACATTTGTTAGCAAGGCTCCTATATTTTGTAAAAAAGAGATAAAGGATTCAAGGATACATCATGTTAAATGTTATAGTTAGAGTGAGAAATTAATATTTTCAACAAGTTTTCAAAATATTCTAATGCCATGAGGGAGGTGTGACAACCATTCCATTACTTGTCCACCCAAGCTTTGTGAAAAGAGTCATATTAAGTATGCTTCATTATGAGCAACCTATAAGCATTCCACGTAAAATTCTTGGACATATTCTCTAGGAGATCAATCTTTCCTTTTTACTTTTTAAATTTTGGCATCTCAAAGTTTTGTGCAAAAGGATGCATAGGTATGCTCTTATCAAATGGATAAGGACAATTTTATTCAAATATGTATGTCTTTCTGGTACCCCCAATTGGAAATATATGTTTGGTTGTTTGTTGTCATTGATGTCAAACATTATGTTTCTAAGTTGTTTGTGTTCGCTCAAACCCTGTGGTTCGGAAGTGTGCTATATTTGGAGAAGTAAAATTCTTTGTTGGGCATATTTGTGCTAATGAACCTATAGAATAGTGAAAGACATATATGTATTCAATGGAAGACAAGTATGTATTTAATAGAAGATATGTATGTATTCAGTGGAAGACAATTATATATTCATTGTTATAGAATAGTGGAAGACATGTATGTATTCAGTACTACAGAAAAATGGAAGACATAGATGTATTCTGGAGATTGTATTCAGTGTTTCACAGTTATTTATCTTAATTCTAGAAGTCTTTTGTTTTGTATGGATGTCTATGGTCCAGTAATAGACTTATGTAGTTGAAGATGACAATTATTCGGTTGTGCTTTTTGGAAGGTTTCTACTCTGGAAATCAATATTAAGGATATGCAGATGTGTTTTTAATTTAATTTAGGTTATGGTCTTGGTTGTGGTGTTTCCTTTTGATCCAGAAAATCTGAAAAATAGTGTCTTCAAGTGTTGCAGTTAAAATCAGTTCCTGGTCCAGTCTGGAAATGCATTGTGATGCCTTCTGACATGGACAATTGGCAAGTGACATGGCTTCTACCATGGCGTGTGGATCTTACCATGGCATATGGAGGTTTGAATTCAGTTTGCAAGTGATGTAGTCATTAGGCAGTGTGTTACTACACATTTGAGATGGCTTTAGTTGTTTTACTAATTACAAATATAGTATTGGGCTATGTGTAGTGTGTTCATGGTCCCTCTTTCTCCTAGAGTGGATCATGCTTCATGTTTTAGATCTGGGGTATTGCATTTATTATTTATCTCTTATCTAGATGGGTTCGTGCTATGTGTAACATATGTATTTAATGTTTATCTCTTATCCAGTGGGGTCCATTATATGTTTTGTTTCAGATGTTTTTGGCATGGGACCTTATTGTAATTTATTGTTGCCATGACCGACTTGTAACTTAATTGTAATATCTGTTTGGCATGGTCAAGCTTGTTGTAATCTCTAATGATCTATCTTGTATAAAAGTATAGTTCATGCTTTGGAAAAATGTATGAGTGTAAGTGAAAGTGTTGTGGGCGAACCAATGGATATCTATTTGCAGAGTTTCATAACAACAAAATTTGGTGATAGCGGCAGAGAAGAAAAGACATTAATAATGTATTGCTAAGATTGATAGTGTTTTGTAGATCAGTTGCATTATTAGGAGAATATCTCTTTATTTATTACAAATAGTTGTATGTACCTTCTCCCTAAGACAATGTGTCTTGGGTATACAAGCTCTTTGCAACATCTTACTACTTTGGCAGTGAGCCTTAGTTTGCAAGTTCGGAGCAGTGAGTACCTATCTATATTTATTCTCATATTGGA
>MU223660.1:247259-287321 GCA_018584345.1 Thuja plicata
ATCAGTGAATTTTCTTTGTGAGCAATTTCTCACGTAGGTTTTTCCCAGTTTGGGTTTTTCACGTATAAAATCTTGGTGTTCATGTGTTACTGATTGTGTTCATTATTCGCTTAATGTTTCATGTCCTGGATATTGAATTTAGTTATTTACTTAAGTGTGATTTTGGTTTATGCTGATTCACCCCACCCCCTCTCAACATTCAAAGTGTGATCAATAATTGGTATCATCATGAGGTTCCTCTTAACGAAGCTTAACCACTTGAGGCAGATCTGGGATGACGCATAACTTACACTTTCAGGCTTCGGTATCAGATGGTACCGATTTTTCTTATTGGAAGGACAAGACATATGCATATTTGGAAACATTACATAATGGTATTTGGGAGGTTATTCAAACGGGTTTCTATCCTCCCTTTGGAAGACCCTTGACTATTGATGAAGAAAGAGAAAAATAAGCTAATGTGAAAGCTAGCGGAATTATATTCAGTAGTTTATGTGACATAACATTTGGGAAGGTGAAAAGTTTAAAAGGTGCTAAGGAGATATGGGATAAGTTGGTCTTTGTATAAATAGGAGGGTAATCCTTGGCTAGGGGCCCCTCATGGAGAAATATTAATATTAGGAATCACCATTTACAAAAAAATTGCCATGTTCCCCCTCCAACATGCCTCCACTAGTTAATCCATGAGTTGTTTGGTTGTGGCTTTGCCTTCTCTAAGCTTGAGCACCTATGTAAAAAACATGGAGGCCACATCTTAATTAACCCGACAATAGTAGGATGAGAAGAGGTAGATCTCCCCAACACCTACTTTATCCCTTGGAGGAGTTTGGGCCTTCAACAATAAAGATCTTCCTCAGTTGAGTGTTACTGGCCGAGCCTCGAAATGCCATCTACTAATTTGAGCCATCAAAACATATTGTGGTCTTTATAGTAGTCATTTGGAATGTCCAAAAACTGCTAGCCACCCTCATTTAAAAGCTAGTGTGCAAGCGTATTTCACACACAAGGGTATAAGTTAAAGCTTTTGCATTAATGTGACCACCTTTGGTCACCATCAATGCAAAGTCCTTCACCGTCCTTTGCTATCCCATCCCAATCCTCTGAATTGAATAGACTCGAACATGAGGACAAGTCTCTTGATCATGAATCTTCAACCATATCTATGACACAATTTGCCAACCTGTAAGCCTCTTGATTCCTTTCTAAAAAATATGAGAGATTTTAACCTCTCTAAATCTCGAGGGTGTATTCCAAATTTGAGTCACCCATTTTTTTTTGTTTCTAGTTAGGAATATATTTCTATTTGAGTGCATTAATGACTAACTATGAATCACCTTCAAGATAGATTTATTGAAAGCACTGACTATACAAGTTGAACACCAAGCTAGGCTACTATGAACTCAATGATGTTATTATTGACGTCTCCTAATTTCCTTACCTCAAGCTTCAAGAGCTTCCTTTTAAGTCCCAAAGAATGCATCATACCCCTAAAGATTGAGGATTACCTAAAAAGCCCCATTAAATTTTACTTGGATTCCATTATTAAGAAGAAACGTTTATAAATGTAGGTTGAGATAGATAAATTTATTTTATTATTTATAATTTTGAAGTTGTGGAATTGAATTTTAATTTATACGTTGAAACACCTCTCGGCGTAATAAAAGGAGCCACAGCCATAGAAATTTCTTCATGGCGCAAATTATCGACGGGAAGGGCATTGCCCAATCCATTCACAGCGAGATCGCAAAAGATGTCTCAGACCTCTTCACTATCTATGGCAAGGTACTTACTTCTTCGTCTAATCGTATTGTTTTTTTCAATCTCCGCCTCTATAAAATGCCGGATCTTTAGAACACTCAACAATGACGTTTCTATGCACCACGCTTCCCTATCATTAAATATGCAACTAACAGGAACTCTCAGTAACATTGATTTTCTTTTTAAACCATACACATGAAAAAGGGTCAATCTTTTGTCAACCCAATTCTTTGAGGATATTTAGAATTCATACAGAAAAAAATAGCCAATCTGCAACCTGTTTTCTTAAATCCCTCCCTCCTCACCATTGACCACAAAACAGAATTTGTACCCATCCATTCCAGTTTTTAAGCGAATTTTAGCAGGGCTGACTGTGTGCTTTTCGTAAACATTAGATCAATTGCACAAGAGTTAAACTTTGCAACTGCGAAGATGCAGCTTGTTGTTATTCGAACTTTAACTAATGCAATATCATCCAGTGAGACTAGCATTTGGGCTTTGGCTCTGTCCCACTGTCCATCTAACGGCGATATGACAAATTCATGCCTTGACTTCATTTTTTCTTCATGATAAGCTGGAAAGATAATCCATTTTTATTTAAATAGCTAAGGTATAGCCCAATTCCCCACAGCACATTTAGGTAGGGAATTTGAATAGCAAGGGCAGGAGGGTTCAGAGAGCTGTCTGCTATCATTGCTTTAATTCCTTTCCTAGAAGATCTATCGACAAATTAATTGCCACATACATTGAAAAGTAAAAGTGATAAAAACTTAATTGCATACAAATGTTTAAGTGGGTAGCATATACTTAACCTCAACCAAGGCATGGTCGGTGTGGACGTGCCTCACCAAATGTCGGCCATTGATTAACATACAAAGTTTAGATCATAACCATTAATCATAATGTTCAGAATAACAAACACGCTAAATATATAATGTATGTGAAAGAGTTAAGTAACAGGCCATATAATGTTAATGGAAACATGCCGCATGTCAATCTTAATGCTCAACACATGCACACTTATTGAGACAATTAAACTGCTTTTCATATTTGGAAATTCATCTTTTGATGTTTTAGTCTAGTCTTTTGGTGGAATGCACAAATGCATGCAAGTCACCACGCTATCAGATACAAAGATTTTCAAATCTGCCGTCCCAACGTTTTGAGGATTACTTGTGCAGAATAGACTTCCATTAGTTTCACACAGATTTCCATGTTACTAATAACAAGGAGTTGGTTTTCTTTAATTCAAATTTCTTTAATTTTGGGTGTTATTATTAGTAGGGCTATTTTCTTTTTGTGATTATGCTTTTAGGTTATCAAACATTGAACTGGTGAGCTATCCAATGTTGGTCATGGTGTTGTTTATGCAGCTATTGTGCCCTTTGGAACTGTTTTTGGATATTTTATATGAATATGTTGAATTCTTGCACTAAAATTGATGGCCTTATGTTGTTCATCAAGTTTCATTGGCTGTTTTTCAATAGCTTCTGTGATGTTCCCTTTTTGAAATAGGATTTAATAATAAACAATTATAAAATTTAAAATATAAAAGAATAAAAATAAAATTTAAATTAAAAAATATAAAACAATAAAATTAAAATATAACATAATTAAATTTAGTTAAGTTAACGAAGGGTCTAAAGGCATGGAATGAAAAGTTGTGACTCCCTCAAACATGAGATATAAAAAAAAAGGGAGAAGAGAACTTCATTTGAAAAAGAAGAGAGGAAGGAAGAGAAAAGGGAAGGTGTGAAACAAGGAAGAATTAATAGAAGAGAAAAAAGAAATGAGAGGAAAATAAGGAAGTGACTCTTTAAAAGGGCAAAAGTTATGAAGGGTTGTGACTCCTTGAAAAGGTGGCGATTATGAAAGGTTTGTGACTCTTTCAAAGAGGGACAATTATGAAGGGTTGTGACTCTTTCAAAGGGCATAAATGATGAAGGTTTGTCACTCATTCAAAGGGTGGAAATTGTGAAATGTCATGCACGACCTTTGCAAAGGGCAGCGATGATGAGGAGGTGTGACTCTCCTCCCCCACATTGGAAGATATATAGGGGAGAATGTTTCATTTGAGGAGGACATCCAAGGGAGAGCAATTTGGAGAATAATATATTATTCTCAAAGGCAACAATGAAAAGTGGTGACTCAATTCTAATGAAAGGTAGTGAATCTTTCACCAATACAATGTATAGGAGATTCCATTCCAAGAAAAAAGGGAGGAGCAACAGTCAAAGAGTATTATTCAGATTTTGAGAGCAGACCAAGCAGAAGAATTCCATTTGATGAAGGTGATCAATCTAAGATACTTATACAGCTTATCTCATCTTATTTGAGTAAGAATTACATCTCTAACTACATTTTGCTGCTGTTTCATTTTGAATTTGTGAGTTTAGGGAAAAATATATGGTGATCCCAAATGGATACATTACAGTGGTATCAGAGAAATGCTCCTGCTAGTCTGAGAGACATTTCAAGTAGTATTTGGAGGGTATAAAAAGTTATTGGAGATCATTTTTTCGTGGATTCAATTGATTATCACTCCGATTAATAAGCAGATCTGAGCAGACCTTGTGAGTAGATTTTTTAATAATCAAATTATTACAGAATTTCTGAGTAGATTGAGCAGACCTTGTGAGTAGATTTTTTAATAATCAAATTATTACAGACATTCTAAGCAGATTTAGCAGACATCATGAGCATTAAACATCAAAGTTCATAAGCAGATTCTGAAGCAATTTATTGAAGACATTTTCCAGCCTTGTGAACAGATTTAAGCAGATTGTATGAGACCCTCTTGAGCAGAAATTTTTGAAGAACATTAAGTAGATTTTGAAGGTGTTTTGTTGCAGATCTTAAGGGCGAATATGTACAGACCTTGAGTAGACGATAAGCAAATTTAAGAAGTGATTTTTTTTTGAGCAAATTGAGAAGGAGTTTCAAAACTAATCGAAGAAGGAGATTGATCATTTATTCTTTTGTTTCTTTGGAGGAGACATATCAAGTGTTACAGTGACTAAAGACCATTAGGACAATTTAAAACCCTTGGAACAATCCAAGGATTTGGTCTATATGGAAAACTTTAATAACATAGTTGCAAACTAATATCAAAGGTAGAGTTGAAAAATAAGATGACAATCCATAGAACATGATAGAGAAAAGCGAACCCTGTGTTGCATGGATGAAGGTATGACAATCCAAAAAGAGATATTCATTACTTTCTAAACCAAGAAGAGGACACAAGAGGGACAAGGGTTTCGAGAATTTACCCTACATTGAAGGGTAATGAGAAGTGTCAGTCTTATGACTAAGATAAGAAGCAAGTTAGATTACCCCAAGGGATGGATCTAGTCATGGTTGGATGTTCCTACCTCTTGTGGGCTAAATGATAAATTGATTACACCAAGGGATGGATCTAATCCTGGTTGGATGTTCTTGCTTCTTGTGAGCTAGTGATGAATTGATTACCCCAAGAGATGGGTCTAGTACTGGTTTGGATGTTCTCGCCTCTTGTGGGCTAAGTGATGAATTAATTGCCCCAAGAGATGGATCTGGTCCTAGTTGGATGTTCCCGCCTCTTGTGGATTGGTTACTCCAAGAGATGGATCTGGTCCTAGTTGGACGTTCCTACATCTTGTGGATTAGTTACTTCAAGAGATGGATCTGGTCTTGGTTGGATGTCCCTCCCTCTTGTTGATTGGTTGCTCCAAGAGATGAATTTGGTCCTAGTTGGACGTTTCTGCCTCTTGTGGATTGGTTGCTCCAAGAGATGGATTTGGTCCTAGTTGGACGTTCTTGCCTCTTGTGGATTGGTTCCTCCAAGAGATGGATATGGTCTTGGTTGGACGTTTCTGCCTCTTGTGAATTGGTTGTTCCAAGAGATGGATTTGGTCTTGGTTGGAGGTTCTTGCCTCTTGTGGATTGGTTGCTCCAAGAGCTCGATCTAGTCTTGGTTGGATGTTCCCCCCTCTCGTGGATTGGTTGTTCCAAGAGATGGATATGGTCCTGGTTGGACGTTCCTACCTCTTGTGGATTGGTTGCTCCAATAGATGGATCTAGTCCTGGTTGGACGTTCCCGCCTCTTGTGGATCGATTGCACCGTGAGATGGATCTGGTCCTGGTTGGACGTTCCTGCCTCTTGTGGATCGGTTGCGCCAAGAGATGGATCTGGTCCCAGTTGAACTTTCCTACCTCTTGTGGATTGGTTTCTCCAAGAGATGGATCTGGCCTTGGTTGGACATTCCTCCTTGTGGATTGGTTACTCTAAGAGATGGATCTGGTTGTGGTTGGACATTCCTACCTCTTATGGATTGGTTTCCAAGAGATGGATCTGATCTTGGTTGGACATTCCTGCCTCTTATGGGCCAAGTGTACTATCTACCTATATTCATGTATATGCTTCGTGTTTTCATGTGCATGCTTTGTGTCTAGATATATTCATGTGTTTACTTGGTGTATGCTCCGTGTCTTCATGCATTCATGTGTATACTTTGTGTTTTCAAGTGTTATAAGAGTGAACCAAAAGATATGAATTTGAGGCATGGTATCATGCAAACGTTGTTTTTTGCGAATTCAATTAGCACCATTATGAGATGGCCTTGATCCTTTTCTCTGTAAGATGAGAGAAAACTTGTTTTAAGTTAAGCTTTGCCAAGTTTCTAGTAGTGATTATAATTCACATATAAAATAAGGGAGAGAACATAGATGGTAATATCCGAGTTTCACAGTTGAAGATGGATTACGGATGAGATTCCATGATCATTCAATCATTGCTTGAGGACAAGCAATTTTGGGAAGGGCAGATTGTGATGTCCCCTTTTTGAAATAAGATTTAATAATAAACAATAATAATAAATTCAAAGTATAAAAGAATAAAAATAAAATTTAAATTAAAAATATAAAATAATAAAATTAAAATATAAAATAATTAAATTTAGTTAAGTTAATGAAGGGTCAAGAAGCATGAAATGAAAAGTTGTGACTCTCCGAAACATGAGATATAAAAAAAGGGAGAAGAGAACTTCATCTGAAAAGGAAGAGAGGAAGGAAGAGAAAAGGGAAGGTGTGAAGCAAGGTAGAATTAATAGAAGAGAAAAAAGAAATGAGAAGAAAATAAGAAAGTAACTCCTTTAAAGGGAAAAAGTTATGAAGGGTTGTGAATCCTTGAAAAGGTGGTAATTATGAAGGTTTGCGACTCTTTCAAAGAGGGACAATTATGAAGGGTTGTGACTCTTTCAAAGGGCATAAATGATGAAGGGTTGTCACTCATTCAAAGGGTGGAAATTGTGAAAGGTTGTGACCTTCGCAAAGGGTAACCATGATGAAGAGGCGTGACTCTCCTCCCCACATTGGAAGATATATAGGGGAGAATGTTTCATTTGAGGAGGACATCGAAGGGAGAGCAATTTGGGGAATAATATATTATTCTCAAAGGCAACAATGAAAAGTGGTGACTCAATTCTAATGAAAGGTGGTGAACCTTTCATTGATAAATTATAAAGGAGATTTCATTCCAAGAAAAAAGGGAGGAGCAACAATAAAAGAGTATTATTCAGATATTGAGAGCAGACTGAGCAGAAGAATTCCATTTGATAAAGGAGATCAATCTAAGAGATCAACCTGATATGAAAAATTAGACGTAAGATATTTTTACAACTTATCTCATCTTATTTGAGTAAGAATTACATCTCTAACTACATTTTGCTCCTATTTCATTTTGGATTTGTGAATTTAGGGAAAAGTATAAGGCGATCCAGAATAGAGACATTACAACTTCTGAAGAAGACAATCAAAAGGGGTCTATGGTGACAAAACTCACCGGACATTGAGCTATAGTTCTTTGGATAACCCAATCACGATAATGCTGAATGTATGGAAGAATTTTGCCCACAATCTCTATATGTTTTAATTATAGTCTTTTAGTACATGGAATTGTGTTGAGAACTATTGTTTGGCAACATATTTATCTCAAATCAAACTAGTTGATTTTTTCAGCCCGAGTTGGATATGCCATCGATGCTTATTTCCATCATGGCATCACTCTCCCATCTGTCTGATTCACTAAATGAATTATTTCTGTTTTGTCCTTTTCAATTTCCTTTGCAACTTTCTCTATAACATCTTTCCTTATGAAAAGGCATCATGTCTTGGATTTATATTTTTAGATGGTTTTCAAGAGAATTGATAGTTGATAACTTGATATCATTAATTTGTTCAGTACATTGTGAATCATACTTTCCCAACTGGGTGGCTTTTGGTCCCCAAAAACTTAGGAACTAAGAAATAAGGATCTAGAAACATCTTCCTCACCTTTCAAATTCTGCATGGCCTTGCTTAGCTTTTGCCCTTTAAAACCAATCTACCATATTTTTATTAGAATAATATTGTATTATTTACCTCATAATGATCATTTAAGTCACTTAGATGTATCTTTAAATGTATTTGGTCACTTAATGTATCTACTTAGTTAGATAGTTTAGTATATCTCTATTTCAGTTCTCAATTAACGATTGTTTCTTTTAGAAACATCGTCTTTGTATTTCCTTATATAAGTAGCCTTCATCTCCTTTGTAATTAATTCATTAAATATCAATCGATTATCATTTCATGGTATCAGAGCCCATAGATTAGTTTTTGTTGTTTCATATCTGGAATTAAATTTCAGAAGTTTTTAACATTTTTTTATGAAAAATTGTGTAGAATCCTAGAATTTTTTAAAAAATTTATAGAAGTTTTTTTTCCAAATTTTTAATAAAAATCAAGGTCTCAAAAACTAGGGTTTTTGAATTGCAAGTCTATGAAGATTTCAAAGGTTTTTCTACTAAGTGCGAGGGTTTTCTTTCTCAAAATTGCGTTTTTTGGAGGTTTTGTTTGCCGCGTTCAAGGGTTTCCACATTTGCTTGTGGATGGTGGGTTTTCTGATTTTTTTTTTCTGAAAAAAATCATGATAGGTTTTTTTTATTTTTTTCAAAAGAAACATGATGAGTTTTCTGATTTTTTTTCCACAAAAAATCTTGATGGTTTTATTTTAAATTTTTTTCCAAAAAAAATCATATAGACTTTTTGTTTCTTTTTTGGATTTTGCTCAATTTTTCCACAAAAATTGTGGTATTTTGTGAAAGGGTAATCATGGGTTTTTTCTGTTTTTTCCTCCAAATGAAGGTTTTTGACCTTTTTTCACAAAATCATGGCTTCGGTCTTTGACAAAATGTTTTGACGATTTTTTTATATACAAATTGTGGTTTCTTGCAGAGTGTTTGGGTTATACCTCAGGTTTCAAGGGCGAATGTTGTTCCTGCAAATGTAGTGGAGTTTATTGGTGTTCATGGATGTTGTTGCTTTTGACAATTTTTGGCAAAATCGTTGTTTTTCAGAGTTGTGAAGTTTTTAAAGCTGATCTTGATGTCTTTGGATCAAGGGAGGGATAGCTTTGTTATCCGACATCATGTTGGAAGGATTATGGTAAACTTGGTCATATCTAGAAGTTTTGCAGCACCAGGGAGGGTCTCAATAGAAGGCTCATGTCACAGAGTATTTTGAAGAGAAGGGGGCAACCTTTTATGCATTCATGAGCAAATGACTTGCAGATTCTGTCAAGTCTTGTGTAGGGTAGTTAGTTCATAAATTGACCATTAAGGGAGGGTCTAATATTATATTATTTACCCCATAATGGTCATTTAAGTCACTCAGATGTATTTGGTCACTTAATGTATCTTCAAATGTCTGGGTCACTTAATGTATCTAGTCAATTAGATAGTTTAATATATATCTATTTCAGTTCTTAGTTAGTGATTGTTTCTTTTAGAGACACCGTCTTTGTATTTCCTTATTTAAGGAGCCTTCGTCTCCTTTGCAATTAATTCATTGAATATCAATCGATTGTCATTTCAATTTTCTGTTTCCTTCTTTCCTTCTTCTTTTCACTTTCCTTTCATTTGCAAAACATCATGTCCAATTCTGCTTGAGAATTGGGTACATAGTTTTTAATGGAAGTCAAAAAAGGGTCTTCTTTTCATCTTACATTAAAGGCTTTGAGAAACATAAGTTATCAGCATTTCTATGTAATGTGGTATATCTAATTTGGAAACTTTCTTACTGAAGTGTTTTAGTAGAGTGCTTTGTGCTTCTTGCCTTTTCCTTTGTGTCTTTCTTTACTTTATTATAATTGAATTTTGTCCCAACTTGAAACTTATGCTCAACATGATGTTTGTGATGTCTGGTTTTGTACTTTACTTGAGGCTCCCTTAACATCTCCTGCACTAGGAGGTGTATTGATTAAATCTTTTCTATGAATGTTTTGGTTTTGTGAACTTCTAAATCAACATTTTTGTGTCTCATGTGGCTAACCCATCACAACATAAAATAAACCAGGTGCTAAGCAGCCAAAACACGTTTCAAGAGGAGTTTTATATAAACGAGAATGATTAGATCTGTCCTAAGAATGTTGGATATAAGTCAACTTCTCATCTCAAATCTGAATCCAACAGTACCTCCTCAAGAGCTGTACTAATGTTCTATTCACCACCTCTGTTTTCCTGTCCATTTATGGATGGAAATCTGCTAATGGCTTCAATTAGTGTATATCCTTTCACATACTGTAGTCCAAAATTTCCCAAGGAGGAATCTCTATCTGATACAATAGAACTTGGCAAATTAAAGTGTATCTACATTATAGTGAAGAATAACTCAGCTGCACCATTGCCCTTAAGAGCTTTCTTGCAAGGACTGAGAATACACAGTTTACTAAACTGGTTTACAAGAACAAACAAATAGTCTTGTCCTCTCTTTGACATGGGTAATCCTCCTACAAAATTCATGGATATAATCTCCCATGGTCTATAAGGAACAGATAGTGGCATATATATCCAACTTCCTAATATTTGGCTTAATTGTACTACATAATGCACATGCCCTTATGGACTTTGAAACATCATTTTGCATATTTAGCTGATGAACATACATTTGCAATTTGTAGTTGTTTCTACGACTCCAAAGGATACCTTTGAAATATGAGCCTTTCTATTCTATCAAATTCTCTCCTCTTCAAGCATTCATAACTTGTAGAGCATCCCATCTTGAAGATTATAACCTTTCCCCAGTATATGGCTCAGAAGAGAGAATTCGGCAGGGCTCAGCAGGATAGGAGGCCCAGGGGTCAAAACGGGGATTTAAAACATTCAATGAATAAATTAACTCTCCCTACATTTGATGGCAGCGGTAAGACATCCGAGAGAGCTTGGATTCACAAGCTAGACACCACCTTCCTAACCCTCAAACCCATGTCAGAAACGAAGGCTATCATGTTTGCCACAATGCATTTAGAGGGAGCAACATATGACTGGTGGCATCATGGTCTTGTCACCCAGGATCATGGGCTGATTACTTCTTATGAGACTTTCAACACGAATTTGATTAACCGCTTTGACAGGAAGGACATAGAGGTTTATTACAGGGAGTTAGCTTAGCTGAGACAGAGTGGATCCTTGGACCACTATATTGATGAGTTCAAGAGGATTTCCATCATGGTTCCTAATATGTCTGAGAAGAGGAAAGTGATGCTGTTTATTGAGGGCCTACAGGATAGATTCAGAGGTTTGGTTAGAGTTCTCAAGCGAAACACTTTGGATGACGCTATTAAATTAGCACATGTCTTGGATTCACCTTCTATATTGCAGCCGCCTAAGAAAACATTTAAGGGATCCTCTTCATTTTAAAAGAACAAAAATCAGAATAAGATTATGCCCCCTAGATTGGATTTTGAAACAAGAAATGAGTTGAGAAGGAGGAAATTATGCTTCACATGTAGAGAGCCTTGGACTCCAGACCACAGGTGCCTTGGGAAAGGCAAGATACATTACATTGAGGTGGCTTCCGATGGTGAACACGAAAAACATGAGGGAAGCGATGATGAGGACAGGGACGAGGAGGCTCAGGAAGAGCAATCAACAAAAGAAAGGAAGAGGAAAGTCCCCAGCCCCCTATCACTTTAGCATCTCTTTCAGGTGTTCCCACATGTCACCCTTTCCGTCTGAAGGGGGTAGTTAGAGGACAGCGAATCATTTGCCTTCTGGATACAGGCGCTACTCATAATTTCATTAGCACAGGTATGGTTTCCAGGAGGGGATTACAGGTGGTTGACATTCCCAAGTTTGAGGTCAAGGTGGCCGGAGGAGATTTGTTGAGCTATACAAGGAAGATCTTTGGACTTCTGATTCACTTTGGGGATTATCTTCTAGAGGCTGATTTCTATGTCATTGATTTAGATGGTCTTGATGCCATTTTGGGTATGCAGTGGTTACAAACCCTAGAAAGATACACTATTAATCACAAGTTGAAACAGTTGAAGTTTATGCAGGGTGATCAACAAATTGTTCTTAAGGCCATGCCAAATGGTGGGCCCAGGTTAGTGTCAACTCACAGGATGGAGGCCATCATGAGGCATATCGATATGGAGTGGGCAGCCTAGTGTTTCATATCCTCTAAACCCACACCAGATTCAGGACAACAGGTTCACGTTGATATCTTGAATGTGCTTGATAAGCACAAATGGGTTTTTGAGGACATCCCTCTGGGTATACCTCCAGACAGAGGTTTTGAGCACATCATTGAGATGGAGGAGGGTGCCAAGCCCGTGATCACTACTCCTTATCATCACCCCATACACTATAAGGAAGAAATAGAGAAGACGATGAAGGAGCTTCTAGATATGGGGCACATCAGGCCCAGTTCCAGCCCCTTTGCTTCTTCAGTAGTTTTGGTGAAGAAGGATGGTACTCTTCGTATGTGCATTGGCTACCGTGCACTCAATAAGAGAATCATTAAGAACAAGTATCCCATTCCCCGGATTGATGAGTTATTAGACGAGCTACATGGGGCAATTTATTTTTCGAAGATAGATCTTCGATTAGGATACCATCAGATACGTGTTCGTGAGGAGGATGTTCATAAGACAACATTCAGATGTCACTACGGGCACTATGAGTTTCTAGTGATGCCATTTGGGCTCACTAAAGCACCTGCTACTTTTCAGTCATGCATGAATCATATATTCAAAAAGCAGTTGCGCAAAAGTGTCTTGGTATTCTTTGACGACATTTTGGTCTTCAGCAGGACATGGGAGGAGCACTTACAACACTTGGATGAGATTCTTAGCATTATGGAGGAGCAATCTCTGTTTGCGAAAGAATCCAAGTGTGAGTTTGGATTGACTGAGATTCTCTACTTGGGGCACGTGATAGGGGCAGACGGAGTTAAGGTTCACCAAGAGAAAATTCAGGCAATTCTTGATTGTCCACCATCGAGGAATGTGTCAGATTTGAGGGGTTTCCTTGGACTATGTTCGTATTACAGGAGGTTCGTGAAGGGATTCTCTCAGACAACAACCCCCTCACCGATCTCACTCGGAAAGGGGCTTTCAGATGGACAGATGAGGCAGAGGTGGTCGTTGACAGGCTTAAGACAGTCATGAGTACTTGCCCGGTTCTAGCACTCCCGGATTTCTCTTGTACATTTGTTCTAGAGTGCGATGCTTCAGGGAATGGGATTGGTGCAGTGTTGATGCAGGATAGACACCCCATAACATACGAGAGCAGGAAGCTTAAGGACAATGAGAGGCTGTATTTTACTTATGACAAGGAGATGCTTGCCATTATGCACACCCTGGCTAAATTTAGACAGTATCTAGTGGGTGGCAAGTTTACAGTTAAGACAAACCACAATAGCTTGCGCTACTTCTTGGAATAGAAAGAGTTGAATGAAAGACAACAAAAGTGGGTCAGTAAAATCCAAGCATATGATTTTGATATTGAGTATGTCAAAGGGAAAAATAACATTGTGGCTGATGCACTTTCCAGGAGACCCCCAGTAGCGGCTTGCTGTGCTTTATCAGAGATCTCTGCGGATTGGAAATCTCATTTGCTAGTTGAGTATTCTAAAAATACTCAAGCTTGTCAGATTTTGGATGGTCAGCTCCAGGATAGCAGGTACAAGATAATCGATGATATTATCCTCTATAAGGATAGGATCTACCTAGTACCAGGTTCTAAACTTAAGGCTAAGGTGATGAATGCTGTTCATGATGCGCCAACAACAGGACATCCGATTTTTTTTAAAAACCTATAGACAGGTCAGAGAAAGGTTCTAATGGAAGGGCCTCAAGGATGATGTCCTTCAGCATGTTAGAGAGTGCCAGACTTGTCAGCAGAACAAGTCCGAGCACGAGCATCCTGCCGGCTTACTGCAGCCCCTTCCCGTTCTAGCACAAAGATGGGAGGGTATTTTGATGGATTTAATTACAGGGTTGCCGAGAGTGCAGCGCAGAGATAGCATCTTTGTGGTGGTGGATAGACTTACTAAATTCGCTCACTTCTTCGCTATCGCAACATATTGGTCAGCTTCGCAGGTAGCTGAACTTTTCTTCCGAGAGATATTCAGGCTGCATGGTCTCCCCAAGACCATTGTGAGTGACAGAGACAATAAGTTCCTCAACACCTTTTGGCTGGAGTTATTCAGATTGGTAGGCACCGAGTTGACTCCTAGCACCAGTTACCACCCACAAACAGATGGTCAGACAGAGATTGTGAATAAATGGGTGGAAGGTTATCTCCGAAATTATGTAGTGGGACAGCAAAGAGCATGGGTTAAATGGTTGTATTTGGGGGAGTTTTGCTACAACTCCACCTATCACATGACTATTAACATGTCACCGTTTCGGGCTCTCTATGGTAGCGAACCTCTATCATTTATAGACTTGGCTCTACAGGACAACAGGGCACCGATTGCGAGAAATTGGTTATAGGATCATCAGGATATACTTAGATCTCTCAGGGAGAATATTTAGAGGGCACAAAATCAACAAAAGATGTATGTTGATTGACATCAGACAGAGCGGAGCTTTAAGGTAGGGGATATGGTCTACCTTCGTCTTCAGCCGTACAGGCAGAGTTCTTTGAAGAAGAGTGGGTCAGAAAAGCTTAAGCCCCGATTTTATGGTCCTTATCGCATTTCCAGAAAGATTGGTGAGGTGGCTTACGAGCTCGAGCTACGATAGACAGTAGGATTCACAATGTATTTCACGTGTCTTGCCTCAAGAAGGCGATTGGGCAATAGATAGTTCCATCAGTTGGATTACCCCCGCTGGATGAGGAAGGTAAATTGGTTTTGGTTGCAGCTGAGGTGATTGAGGTTAGAGAAAGGAAACTGTGGAATAGGGCTATCAGAGAGTAGTTGATTTGCTGGAAGGACTTACTATTGAGGACGCCACATGGGAGGGTGAGTCTATTTTGCAGCATCCTGTGTTGAGATTGCTTTAGGGCAAGCAATCCCGGGAAAGGGAGGACTGTAATGTCCCCTTCTCCGCGTTAGGCCATTATGGCGCCTGATTAGTCTATCTCCCCATCCGGGTAGACTAATGGCTACTTCTGGAGGATGCCAGCCAGTCACAGGCTTCAGTTGGGTGAATTTTAAATATTTGGGAACCCTTTTCCATAGTTAAGTCACTTTATTTTATAAAGTGAGATTATAAAGTTACTTTATGACTTAACGTCATTTTATTTTAAAAAGTAACTTAAGTGACTTATGTGAATGCACTTTATCCCACATTGCTTAGTTTTCTGTGTTTTCCTTCATATCGAGGTTATAAAAGCATAAATCACTCCTTGGGAAAAGTACCATGAAATTTATAAACAAAGATAAACAAATCAGGTTGCTTATGTGACTGGTTATTTCTTGAGGACGGAAACCCTTGAGGAAAATCTGAGAAGTTGGACGTAGCCCTAGCATCTCAACAATGGTGGAATCATTCAGATTTCATTTTCAGAGTTTAATACATTGGCAAGGAAAAAACGCTTCTTATTCAACATTCTTAATATTAACAACAAGAGGATAGTTTTCACATGTGAGTTCAGTTCGAGCCATGGCTTTTATATTATGGTGATAAGAGAAATCAAACAGTGGTGATTGGTGAGACTTGTTGATTGGTTTATTAACGTCTTGGTACTGGGCATCTTACCTGGACTTATTAATTATTGTGGGACGTGTGGTGAAAGAGTTATTGATACTGTGAGTTCTAATTGGAAACGCGACTTTACATCTTACGACATTGACTGAAGACTGAGGCATTGCTGGTTGTCGAGTTTCTTGGGAAGCATCTCGTGGAGCAAGCCGAGGATGTTAGGGAAGACACCAGTCAGTAATAGCAACTCCCCCGCGGTTTAAAGAGGATACAACCAAAGTGTGTAGTGGCGCGAGAAGATTGTCTAGTGGAACGGGACGAAGGACAACATACTGGTGTTAACGGCTCAGGATAGTGACCGTGCAGGCTGAGAGTGGGAGTTGGCCGTGGGTTGTGCAACATCCTTAGACACAGGGAAGTCGACAACACCCATCCTCCCGTGCTAGCTTTTTTGTGGGCTCCAAACATTACACGGGTGACATTGGGTCGACGGTTTTGTAGCTGGATTAACACTTGAGCTGAGGCACGAAAGGAGTGCAGAGAGAGTACGTGGTGCCAACTTCTGGTGTTATTGGTCTCAGCACGGTGAACAACATTCCATAGCGTTGGAGGTACATACACTATTGTTATAGGTCGACATTTAGTATAGTGGTTATTATTCCTTATATGGTCGAATGTATATTTTTATGCAAATACTTGAGAATGAGACTCCATGTTTGTCATACTTAGTAGCTGTATAAAATACGTATTCATGCATATTACTCCTCTGTTAGCAAATTACGATTTTTGAAGTGTAATTGGGTGTATTGATGATATTTCGGTTTGTGGCACAAAACTTAATTTTGAATAAATTCTGGAAAAATTATCTGTGGAGTGTTTTGGGGAAAGTAATATTCACTCGGTATATTACATAATATTAGCTCCAACTCAATAATTAATTAAGTTAAATAATTAATTATAATCAACCCATTAACCGATCACCCATTGACTTAAGTTTCCAAGCCATGTCCCAAATGCTCTGCCAAGCCTAACACCAGGTCATCCTGCCACATATAATAATTGACTAATAATGGACTTACTATAAATAGTAAGTTCCTATAAATGAAAGCTCTGCAGACGACCCCACAGCTCCATACCGATTCCAACTGCTCGGGTGCCCTGCTAAATGCATTAAACATGATGATCCCGAAATAGACACTTACTATAAATAGTAAACGTGTCAATCTGACTCAAACGAAGAGCAATCCCAAGCATCATTGACCTCCGGAGTGGGAACTGACCTCTGACTTCGCCAACTGGACTCTCTGAACAACTCCATTAGCCTATGAGAGTCAGGAAATAGGCCAATCATCTAAACGTTGACGCTCACGAAAATGGGGACATTACAAAAGAACTTTGAAAAGGAAAATTATGTTTTCAATGTAAGGAAAAATGGGAGTATGGGCATGGTTATAATTGAGAAAACCTTAAAAGGCTACAAGAATACCTAAAAAAGAAAGGTTTATGCTTCAAATGCAAGGAAGAATGGGGGCAAGGACACTTGTGGAAAGAAAAGCCAATCACGCAATATAGAAGCATTGTTCGATGAAGAAGCACAGAAAGAGGAGGAAAACCCTTGCAAAAGAAGACAATACAATGAAAAAGAGCACAGAACTCTAGCTGCCATTTCAAAGACATTCAAACACCACCCCTTTTAGAATTCAAAGTGTTTCAAGAGGACAAAAGGTAACCACCCTTGTGGATAGTGGGGTGACTCACAGCTGAATTGATGAAAATTTTGTTGCAAAAATGATATTGGTAACAAAGGATTTTAAGGGCTTTACAATAGCCTTGGCTAATTGTACCACTGCACCATATACAAGAAAAATTCACTATCAGCCACTGCTGAACTTATTTTAGAATTATCTATGCAGCTGGTGGCCGCATTAATGCTCAATTTTTCTATTAATTTTTATAGTCATATTAAATTTATATTAGTAGTATTTAAAACAATGTGCAGTTAAATTTTTGGGAAAAAAATTGAAGGCAAACATAAAAAAAGAGGGAAATTTTTTGTGGAGCCGCACGACATTTTTGACAATATGCAGTTGCTGCTTATTTCCGTTCCCTCCTTTTTTTCACAGCTTATTTTCAATTCCTAAACAGTAGCTGCTCCATTAAAATAGGGAAAGATTCAAATTATCCTTTTCTCATAATTAAAAATTTGCATGAGAACACTCCAGTTGCTTAAATTAAGCACAAAACACACTTAGGCAGCTGCATGGGGACATGGGGTTAGATCCCTATATGAATTTTTTTTTCTACAAAGGTTGTCTCAACTCTCACCAACATTACTGTCCATAGAGGGCAATGTGCATTTTGACCTATTTGGTCAACACTTAAGCAGCTGCATTGGGACATGGGATTAGATCCCTATATGATTTTTTTTCCTACAAAGGTTGTCTCAACTCTCCCCAACATTACTGCCCATAGAGGGCAATGTGCATTTTGACCTATTTGCTGAGCACCATTGCCCATGGATGTTGATGTTTGAATTATGTGTGATATCACTATCCATGTTTAGTGATGATAAATTTGGAAATGTTGATTTTGCAATTAGATCCCCATATAAAAGCTAATCATTGCCATTTTTAAAAAGAGAGTTGGACTATCTATGCTGCTTATGGTAGCACTAGCATTCTTTCCTGTGAGGATTATTAAAGGTCCTAGGAGGTGTATTTCACCCAAGGAAGACAAGTGGCATGCAAGGCCTTGAAGATTCAAGAAAAAATATCAATGGGCCTAATTTGAGTATCGTATTGTAGTTTGCGCAAGGTTTTTCTATCTTGACTTCACCTACAACCACCTCTCCACAAGTGCTTATGTCAAAGGAGAGGTTAATGTGTCTACAAGGTGACCAAGGTAAGTATCTCTTTGCCTTGTGTCCTTTATTTATGCAGGCCTAGTTCTCATTGGCATGTTTTGTTATTATATTTCTTGTTGTCTTGCATGTTATCTTTACTTTATTGGCATCCATATTGTGGCATTGCCCTACTTATAGCCCTTATATACACCTGCAGATTGATCAAGCTAAGTATCTCTCTGCCTTACTTTTTTTGTTTATGCAGGTTTAATTCTCATTCCATGCTTTTTTATTTTTTATATACATGGCTGTAGAGACAACATGCAAGATAACAAGTAATATAAAATAACAAAGCATGCAATGAGGGTTAGACCTATATAAATAAAGGTGATGAGGCAAATAGGTACTTACCTTGATCAACTTGTAGGTGCATTAACCTCCCCCTTAACCTAGCACTTTTTGAGAGATGGTTGTAGGTGAAGTCAAGATGGATAAAAAAACCTTAGGGGACAACAAGAGGATACTCTTGGGCTTGGTGTATATTGCTAGTGTTTTCTTATCTATCTATCCATCTATCAATCTATCTATATGTATGTATAGGGTTTCTTCTATCCATCTTGACTTTACCTACAACCACCTCTCCACAAGTGTTTAGATCAAGGGGAGGTTAGTATGCCTACTAGTTAACTAAGGTAAGTATCTCTTTTCCTTACCACGTTTATTTATGCAGGTCTAATTTTCATTGCATGCTTTTTTATATTATATTGTGCTATCTTGCATGTTGTCTTGGCATAATTTTGTAAACATTCACCACAGAAATTAATTTTTACAATCTCCAGATGCTACTAGCAAATTTCCTTTTACTAACTGCTGAATATGCTTCATAATTCATTTGAGGAATATGCATTAAACAGTAGGTACAATTTAAATATAATTTAATTGCTGACCTCTGTTAATGAGCTGCGATAGATCAATCAGTAACTAAATTACCAAATTATATTTCCCCATGACTTGTACAGCACCCTTGGACTTATTGCAGCTCCCTTGAAATGGTAAGGCAAACCCCTTGAGTTGTATGACAGCCTCCAACATGTGCGATTCGTTACTAGGAAGGTATGTACTATGGACACCTTTAAAAAATCCGTAAGGCTGCATTGGATGTGTTAAGGCTAATAAAGCCTTTCAAAATATTCATCGCTCCTCCTTAGCTACTTTGGGAGACCTTTAGAAAATCCGTAAGGTTGTGTTGGAATGTGTTAAGGCTAATAAAGCCTTCCAAAATATTCATCACTCCTCCTTAGCTACTTTGGGAGATGTACGGCCCCTTGGTTGTCAAGGGAATGATACGGCTGGGTATAGCCCAAGAATATATAATATGAATTTTTATCTGTTTTCTCATCGGCATGCACCACACTGCAATTTTTGATCTGCTTCCACTTGCACACAAATCACTGCAATTTCTAATCTGTTTCCCACTTGCACACATGATACTTATGCACAGATTTGCAATTTGTTTGCGAATCTTCTGCAAATTTGTTACCTGCAAATCTTTGTAATTTTTTTTATAGATAAATCAATTTGCTCCAATCTCTTACTCTGCAAATATTCAGCTCAAATGTGAACTCTGTCTGTATCCACCTCTACAATTGGCTAGGGAAGATCTTCCACTTCCAAAACCAATCTTCATTGTAGGGTTTTTGTCCTATGGCTATAGAACTCTGCTCAACTCCACAACTGGGGTTCAAATGAAATATCAAATGCTAAGAATGGATCAAACGAGTCTCCTCAATCTTCTGTTATAGAACCCCTTGTGGAACTTTCTGAAAATTCTATTATAAAATCATTTCTCAAAAAATAATCCCTTTTGGCTCATAAAAGTGACCTTATACTCCAATTAAATAATTAACATAAGTCGTCTTTCAATTTTTTATTTTTTTGACAACTTAACATTTAATTATTTAATTATTAAATTATTTTCTGCACATCCAACCAAAGTTACAAAAAATATTAGAATGAACCGAAAATGAATTGTAAGCATTCCCAAATATTCTTACGAACTCAAGAAATCCAACCTTTTGAAAATTGGTGCTTTCCGAAAACCCAAACCTCTGCAAGAAGTGTGGAATGCTCATAAAGTGTCCGCATTGCATTCAAAAAGCACTATGAAAATTGCTTTTATCTCCATAACTCACTCCCATTGTCGGAATACTATTTCCAACAAACTGGTGCTCTTCAAGAAAGATGGATTCCCTGAAGAACTACAAAAGCCATAAAAAGGGGACAATACTTGTAGCATTTGGTGCAGGAACTATTTCAGGAGTATGTTGAGCAAAACAGATCCAACATTATCATACCATCCATGCTGACAGCTGAAGCTCCACACAAGGACAAGCTATGGGCTGGAATGCTCCCATTTACTGTCCCATCCCTAAAATTCAAAGGGTTCCAATGGATGTAGATGGACCTGTTACAGGCCTTCAGTAGTATTCAGTAGCTTTTTTGGAGGTGATGCAGGAATTAGATAAAACAATTTGACCCCAAGATTTTGAATATTTTAGTCAGGGCTTTCCATAAAATATTGGTTTTTCTTACACTGTAGAATTGATTGCAACATTTTTGCATGGTTTTACATCTTTGGTTTTATTTCTGTTATTGACCTATATACCTAGTTGATTCTTAATTGATTTCTTTTCTTGGCTTGGTTGCTGTGGTTTCAAGCCTCCTTTAATGTACACTGGCTTAGAATCTCATATTTTTGTTGTTTATGAGTTGTCCTGTTGGTTGTAATTTGTTTTTGTATGTAGCATAGAAAGCTCTTGACAAATTTTTTAAGAACTGAATTTTTTGTGTGAAAATCTAATAAAACAAGATTATAGTTTGAATGACTTTTTTATACTCTCTTACCAAGGCTTAAAAGTTTTGTTACTCTCCATTTGATTTTGATCTCAAGCTGGACTAGATAATTCCACTCCATCTGATTTTGATCTTATGCTGGTTAAGATAATATGCTAGAACCTTGCAATAAATTCTGAATTTTCTACTTGTATATTAAATTGCTCAAAATATCTCCCAAACTGCGGCCTTGAGATAATTGTTTGCGCTTAAAAACAAGATGGCATAGTTTTGATTTTGGTAGGCTAGTTCATTCTATTATAATTTGATGTGCTTGTAAAATAATGCAGCTTGAAATTGTTTATCCATTTAAAAAAGTCCTACAACACATGAATAAAGTTTTACATTTGTCAACTTGTGAATGAGTCTTTAAGAGCCACAGTTCCGGCATTTCCTTAATGTTTGAAGTGAAACAGGGTTCCATTAGTAGTCAATTTTTGTTTTCTTCTTTGTTGCCATGAAGCATTTTTGTTCTTTGTAAAATAAATTATTTAGTTCAACGCTTTCTTGTGAAAGTGAATAACAATAGGTGAGAAACTAGCTATAGTATTTGTCCCTTGTTAGCTTGGATCACTGTTGTAGTTTGGTCGATATTTGTTGAATTTTTCCCTTGTAAACCTATTTGTGTTTGATAAATTGTAGATAAGCTAAATATAACAGCTCAGGATTGAGTTTCTGGCTATTCTGCACAGATTAACTTCAAATTGACTGAGTATATATTTTATATAGATTTTAATTGAGTTGGAAGATGGCATTGAAATGTATGGTAGGCTTATGTACGGAGATTTCTGTTCATACATCTTCCAGAGTATGTTATTTAGTATTAACATTTGGTATATGTCTCAAATTCTGAAGGTTCCCGGATTGGCAGTTGTCATTGTGGGTGAAAGGAAGGATTCCCAGGTTTATGTGCGGATGAAGAGAAAAGCATGTGCAGAGGTTGGCATAAAATCCATTGATATTGACTTACCAGGAGATGCATCAGAAAAGATGGTGCTTGAGACAGTTCTTAATCTAAATGCCAATCCTCAAGTACATGGTATCATAAAACTCCCCCCTTTTAGAGGCAGTTTTGATATTTTCTTTTGCATTGAAGAATATGTGAGTTTTTCAATCTTGACAAGTAGAAAAGTAAATAGAGAAAAGATAAAAATACTGGGAGTATGAAATTCTATCTATATGGTCTCATTGCTTTTATTTTTTGAACATGTAATTGTCTTAATTGGAGCAGTGAGAAGATTGTGACAAATTGACCAAACTGTGATGTTTTAGAAAATCGGAAATCCACTATTTTGGGCTTTTCACCTTAAGCATTTTGTTTTAATTTGCAAAGTTCTTGCTGGTATGTGTGTTATTTTGTTGAGAGGTGTAATTAAAATGGCAGCAAGGAAGTTATAATGGAGTGAGTAATATAAATCCAATTAGCATAAATTTGACAGCCATTTGCACATCAAACCTAATAGACCTAACGATCTAGCATAGATATCTTAGATATATCTACCTAAAGACACACCAAGATATTAATCTCAAGGCACCTATCTAGCCTATCCCACAAATCCAATATAGGCGCCTCAAGAGTGATATCTGTTGGCATCTTTTAGATAGATATATTTAAGATATCTATGCTAGTAAGTCTTCATTTTCTTTCAATTATTATCAACGGGAGTAATGTGGGCTTTTGCAGTGTAGTGTTATTGTTATTGTCTGAATTGACTAGGGAGAGGCTCTCAGGAGCTACAAAAAAGAGCTTTGAAATGCTCAGACTCTAGTAACCAACCAGTTCATTGGATCCTTTCATAAACAACCAAAGTTTTTTCATATCCCCAAAGATACAGCTAAATCATCCCTGGAATAGTCTCACATCTCAAAAATCACAAGCTCTACCCCTGCAATTCAAAGTGAAAACCCAAAATTGTAGTAATTCTACTATTCTATTGCTATTATTGTTCTTCTATAATTATCTGTACATAGGCCAAAAACCCCAAAAAACTCACAAATTGGTCATTGGAAATTGTCTATTGAGACAAGAGGGAGGGAATATTACCTCTGCTCTTCCTTTAGAGGTCTCAAGTTACCATTATATTAACAACAGGCACAGTGAGGGGGGCAAATTACAGTTTTCCTATCACGCTTAGAGCCATTAACACATTTTTTGCATATCTTATCATTAATAGGCAGAGGAATTACTTAAATACTATCCTTTGAGTCCTCACAACAGCATACTGGTATATTAAAAATGACATCACAGAAAGTCTTACCTTAAGTTTGCATGCTAAGTCTGCAATGATTTGATGCAATGGGCAGAGGTTGTTCACCGAGTCCATGAAAGTGGCTCACTTGATAGTTCAAAAATACCTCTATCTGCTGTTCCACTCCAGAAATATCCTTGTGAAGCAGCCATTGATAGCGTTGTTCCACTGCTTAAGGATTGTGCAATGTTGAAAACACTTTGTGTACCCACCGATTGATTTGGGTCCGAAAGAAGCTTGGACATAACCTCCTCGATCCCTGCACATGGAGAGCCATTTACCTTCTTTCCCAACTCCCAGGTCAGCCACAACCCCATTCAGTATTTGCCATCTCCCTTCCCAGTAAGCTGTCAAATCCCTATCAAATCTTTCTCTCCCACTCAATCCTCCCTCCTGAAAATGTCCCTATCTCAGGAAGCTGGGGACAAGTTCTTGTCGAGCACTGGCAAATAGTAATATTCTATTGTGTTTGAGCAAAGTGCCAATAAATTATTGAAATTTTACGTAGGGAATTGATGGTGTTAGGATTATTGACTTTCCTAATTTTTATACTAGGCATTAATAAAGGAGCACATCATTAAAATTTGCCTCAATTTATCTATCTCAGGCAGGATAGTATGCCGGTTTTAGTTGATAAATTTTACCTTATTCTCTATATTTTTCTAGGTTTGTCTGTATCTTTCTGCTATTTTTGAAGCGGCTACCTTTGTCTTCAGCCAAGTCTTGGGGAAACCTGTGTTATACCCCCACAGAACTTGTCATTATGAAGTCCTAGCATGTTTCGTTGAGTCCATCTATAATTTGTGCCATATTAAAGTCGAGTGTCATGATAATGCCTTTGTTACTTGTCTCAGCCATGAAGCCATAAATTCTAATCGGAAAATAGTTCACTGAAACACACCTATGAAATTCAAATCATGCCAATCTCATATAAATGACACACACGAAATGCGAACTTCACTCTCATGCTCATACCTGAATCTATTACAAGCTAAGAAAAACACTTAATGCAGGACTTGAAAACCGAAAGAAAGGACGAGACTTTCAGACAAATGAATTAAATAGGGAGTATGTTACAGTATACTGTTCAGTTACAATCATAGCATATCTGACGTTTCTAAATAGAGTCACAAAATCCTTGACATTTGAGATACAATCTATGTTGGATAAATCTACACTCCTAAATGTATGCATTTGATTAAATCAACCTACTCTTATAGGCATTTAAGCATACAAAGCATGGTTATAAGGAAACATCCATAGAAGGAATATTTATTATGTTGCAATGCTTACGTACAAAAGAACAAGAAAAATGTAGATTCTTGTAAGGCATGGATCACAACAACAGAATATGATCTACAGTTGGAAATAATACCAAATTAATCCCAATTTTGACGTCACTGATTTGATTGTATTAATAAATAGGCCTAACCAAATTAAAAATTATAGTACGTGTTGCTATTTAATCCAATCAATGCATTATTTAACAGGTATATTGGTGCAACTTCCATTACCATCTCACATCAATGAAGAGAGAATACTGACGGCCATAAGCATAGAAAAGGATGTAGATGGATTTCATCCTCTCAACATTGGAAAACTTGCAATGAAGGGAAGGGAGCCTATGTTTGTTCCTTGTACACCAAAGGTAAGGTTCTGACTAAATACTATTGTTGGCATATGGTCATTTAATATATTAAACTTAATTACCTAATTTGGTAAAACAAAAGTTGGCAGTTCTTCGCAGACAGAAAGAGATATCGTGAGTGCCTGAGGGAATTCTATCTATTTAGTATATTTATGTATAGTTCCTGGATTTAAAATGTTTAAATGTAAAATGTATGACTTCTTTCTTCCATGAGTTGGAATTGTGTGATATCCCAACATTATGAAATCAATACCATGTCTTTTGTACATAATCTGCATTTTTCATAGTAAAGAAATAAACTGTAATGATAGATGGAGCTTGGCAATCACCAAGACATCCATCCACCATGTAGACAACATGACTATGATGTTATCTACACGCGACCATGGATGATCGCTCGCACATACCACCATAGCTCATGGGCTATATGATGGACCGATGGCTTGATGATCGGTGCTAGCAACCATCATCTTGTAATCACCATCATGATATGCATTACATTTAGTTAGAAAAGCTGCCTCTGCAAATGCCATCATCCTGCATGCATCCATCCATGACAACATCATACATACCACCATATACATATGCATCACAGCCATCACTGTCATACACATAAATACAGCAGTGGTATAATCATGCCATACATAGATACATCTAGAGTGATGTAATTGCATTCATATTATAATCATGCCATCTCATTCATAGTATCAGCCCTGCATATAGAATTACATCATAATTGCATTACCTAATATTGTCATAATCGCATTTCCTCACATAATTATAATTGCATTGCCTCATACATCATATTATCGTAATTGTATTGTATCCATACTTAGCATATTCTCATACTGATCGCACTTGTCGTAACATTGCATAACCAAAGCATGATTAATAAGGTAATCTGTAATAAATGATTACTGTAATAATCATTATGATTATTACGGTAATAAGAGGCGACTCTTCATTATTATTGTTATGATGACTATTACCTCGTGCCTCTTCCATGTATCGTGCACATTTATTGGAGATCGTATCATTTGCAGAGACATCGATTACTGAATTTAGAATATAATGTAAATTACATTCTTTCGTGGATCGCTCTGTTTAGAGCATTGGATTGCCTTGGCAATCACTGGTGCAACTATATAGCGGCGTTATTAGAGACGACATCATATTAGAAGCATATTTACATAAAGACATATCAGAGACGACTTCAATTGTTCAGGGCATATTGATATCGATACATCAGATACAAACTGTACAATAAACAACATTATTATTGTACCAGACAACCTGCATATTGCATGTGATCCATTGTATATCAGAGACAACATTGTTCATATACCAGACGGCTTGCATTTTCACATGTGATCTCTTGTATATCTGAGACAACATTACTAGGTTATTGAGCATATATTTATTTGCAATATCAGACACAACCATGGTATTGTGATAACTTGTTATGCAATTATCATCCTTATACAACAACGTATGCATTTGGAATTAATCTTCATATCATTATCAGTCATTATCAATTGTAGATAGCATATGCATTTAGAATGTTGAAGGTAGCGCCGGGAGGATGAACTTGAAGGCATCTGATAGTCTCAAGAGATGCATTGCATCACTTGAGACAATGGGCGATTATCTATTATCGAGAAGGATTCCTCCCTAGCTAAGATGGAGTGTTGATTTTATTGTAGTTGTGGTTGGAATCCACAGGCCAACATAGATATCACAAAGGTTGTGATTATATTAATATTAATATTATGAGATGTTATAATTATATTATTATGTGATAATATAATTATATTGTATGATAATATAATAATTGTGATAATATTATTATATTGATAAATATAGTTATTGATAATATATTGATATTCTATTAATATTATAATATATTAATATAATTATTTAATATACAATTATATTAATATACAAGAGTGGTGTCCCTTGGTGAAAGGGCACCTCTTGGATATATATAATGAGATGTGTGATCTCATTCAGAAATATATATAAGTGAATAATATTATGTCGATGAAGATGGATCAGATGCTTGAGGGAGACGATAGCTGTCCGTCTAAGGTTAGGAGGGCAATGACATTGACTGTGGTTAATCAAGCAATGTAAATTTAACATGGTATCAGAGCAAGCACGATTAAAGGGCTTAAAGAGGATTCTATGCCTATAATTCTGTGATCAGTCTAAATTTGGTTTTGCACTAGGTTTCATCTACAGGTAGAGCATTCTCCACGATTTGTTTGAGATAGGGTGTGTTGAAGGCAGAATTAGTGGTTGTGCGATTGGCTTGATTTCTACATCACGCATTCTCTATTTGCGGGGCACATTCTTATTTGACTGGCAAAGCAGCGATTCATTAATGTTTCCTTGACCTCGTGATTCTTTCCTTCATTCAAAGTTGGCAATCTAATTTGTTTCCATCCTGTGTTTGTCTATACACATAAGCCCTTCTTAGATTATGGTCATCGATTCCATTATTTCTCGACACATTGGCTTAGTAACATGGAGCTACTGTCAATTTGACAATTCATTGAAGAATTATGGTATTTGAAATATTATTATATTGTTTCCTTTCAGAAGTTTGGTGTATTGGATGTCATATAAAATTTCTTCTGACTATGATTCAAAAAGGGGCAAAACTTTGATAAATTATATTGGCGGAGCGACTTGGGGAAATCATCAATTATATTGAGAACTATTATTGCCATTAAATATTTGCCAAGGGAACTTTAATATATGATTGGAGCGCTGCAATTCAACTGTATTGAGACTTTATTCTTTGGGACTCGTAAGTTTCGATATATTAGAATATATATATCTGAACACCAAAAGTGCGTCCACTGAATATTAATATTGTCAATTATATCGAAAGTTCATATTGGGTGCTATAATAATTTTGGCAACGACACTATAGTTTGCATTATTGTATAGCCCTAATGTTTGGAGGTTAGATATACGACCTAAGTATATTGAACGAAATACATTAGGGAAATATTGTAGCGGTGACTTTATAAGGTGCAAAATTATTAATATTATGTAGATATTCCAATAATTCTAATGTTTGCCGATCGTATTATATTGAAACTCGAATATTATGGAAGGCTTGATTATTTGGGCAGAGACTACAGTAAAGGTTGCCAGATTGAAATATGTCTTTGTAAATATTTGTCGTGTGGCTATCTATGCTATATTACAAGCTGAAGACTCCATCATTGCCAGGCGCAACTTTTGACAGACCGTGGATGAAAGTGGAGAAGTGAGATTGTGGCCTCTATCATTGCCAACGCTTATCTCAAAGTGGGGTCGACTAGTGCCAAAGGTTCCTTGTGGTTCTTTTGGCGGTAGCATAAATCTAACCAATCCCTCAGACTACTGTATGGGCACTGTGAATATATATAGTTTATTGATAAGAAAGGAGCAATATAAAAATCAATATGGCAAGTCAGGGAATCTTCCAAGTTGGCAATGAAGAGATGCAAATAAATTATTATTCTTTACCGATCTTCAATGGAGACATAAATTAATTAATACATGGGACCCCATGAGTTCGTAATTTGGAGCCGGCTCCTTTGTAAATGACTTTGAAGCATGAATATTAGAAGAATCTGAAAGGCGAAAATATGATTTGAGACTTGAATGGCAAGTTAAGGCGGCTTCTCTAAGATTGACGTCACCTTTGTGCTGCGATCGTTGCTCATCAATTTCTGTTCAGTGGTGGTGAAATATGGCGGAGTTGTGGATTATTTTGTGTGATGAGCCAATCCGACTCTTTCATCCCAAGAGGTTGATCGACTATACTTTGTATAGTGGTGAGATGTCTTTCCTTCCCTGTTTGGGCGACGGGGAAGCGGATTGTGCAATACAATTCTCTAGACTGAGAATTAAAATCAAATAGCAATGTGTGGCTTTCTTCTCCAATGCTGGACGCAATGATCGTTGTTGGATGGCTACGAGAGTTGGAACAATTACTTGGTTTGCTGGTGACTAGAAGAGTTTAATATTAACGACAGTTATAAGGTTTAATGTTTGGTGCCATAAACTTTAGTTTGAGCCAAAGATTATATTATCCAGCGTGTCATAGCATGTTAGCTGAGGATATATAGTGTGAAATTTTATCAGGCTTTAAAGTATCCACGACAATAATGTTTAGGATTCTTGCTGAACAAATACTTGTGATGGTTATTGTTTGAAGAGGGCGAAGCTTATGGTTTTCAAGGTTCAGTTCATGTGTTGGAGTGTTACTTAACCATTACCAAGCAGTGTTTCATGTTCCTAAATTTTCTGTATTTGAGATTGCAGTACAGAGAATCATGGAGACTTTTGGCATTTGACAATTCCTTGGTTCATAGCAGCTTTAAATGAATAAGGTGTTTTGCGTGGAATGCTATGCCTGAACATAACGATGAAACTAGAGTATTGAGGAGGAAAGTATGGTATATGAATCGAGCAGGTGTGGGTGGAGAACATACTACAAAATTCTGGCAACGAATCACTGTTGATGACAGGAGTATCAACTCATCGATAATCCATTAGGGATCAAGTTACAATACAAACCTTTATACAACGAACGATAGGAGTAACTTGGGCGTTGCCAATGCGGATATCACAGATCCTGTTTTTTGTTCTAACCACTGATTCCTGCAAGAGCAGCAACGATTGAATTGGTGGAAGTTAAAGATGGTCTAAACTCCATCAATGGTCTTTGTTGTACGAGTATTGCTTGGAGGGCGTTATCCTTTGACTACAAGAGATAAGTATTTTTATGATTATACCTTTTGATCATGAATTTTATGTAGTTAATTCATATTATAACATTGGGATAGTGAATCTTGTATGGTTCTAGCATTTGTATTTCCCTTCGAGATAGTTTAGGTCTATAAACTGTTTGTAATCTCTCTCTGAAATGCTTTCAGGATGGATCAAGAAGCATAAGAGATTGCATTCAAGGAAGGAAGAACTTGAAAATTGCTGTCATGAGACTGAGTTGGTGGCTGAAAACGTTTCTTCGAAGAGGAGGAATTCACATTCAGAGGGAGTTTGACAATCCATTAGAGGCAACCTTGGACGAGGAGGTCAGAAGGTTGATATCAAATTCAGAGGGAGTCTGACATTTCACTAAGAAGCAACCTTAGTCGAGGAGGTTAGAAGGATGATATATGTCTCAGAGAGAGCTTGCTTAATGCATTTTTCTCTGAGACGGAGAAATTTGAGATATCAGCCCTTGTAATGCATTCTTCTCTGTGAGAGAGAAGTTTGAGGTGAAAGCCCTTGTTCCACCCTCTGGGAGTAGCCATTCTACGCTCTAATATGGTTCTTGGTGGATGTCATGTGTGTGACGCCATGACAACACCACGTGAGAGAGCCCGTGGTGATTTCCTTGTACTTGTGGTACGAATATCTTTGTGAGGTGATGATCTCACAATGATAAGACTCTGTAATCCTCATTGTAAGGTGACGATCTCATAATGAAGATTTATTGAAATCCATTATGTTAGATGTCTAATGTTCAATATTACATGAGGTGGTATCCGAAGAACATGAAATAAATGTTCAATATCACATGAGGTAGTATTTGAAGAACATGACATAAATGTTCAATATCACTTGAGGTGGTATCTGAGGAACATAACATAATGGTAGATATCTATTGTTCAATATCACTTGAGGTGGTATCTGAGTAACTTAACATAATGGTAAATATCTATTGTTCAATATCACATAAGGTGATATCCGAAGAACATGCCATAATGATAGATATAAAATGTTCAACATCACAAAATGTGATATCCGAGGAACATACCATAATGATAGATATCTAATGTTCAATATCACTTAAGGTGATATCCGAGAACATAATGTTCAATATCACATGACGTGATATCCAAGGAACATACCATAATGATAGATATCTAATGTTCAATATCACTTAAGGTGATATCCGAGGACACAATGTTCAATATCACATGAGGTGATATCTGAAGAACATACCATAATGATAGATATCTAATGTTCAATATCACTTAAGGTGATATCTGAGAACATAAAATTCATTGTGATGTTTATGGTGAACCATAATGATGCAATCATTATGATTCAACCTAATATGAATTCCTCCCTAGCTAAGAGGGAGTGTTGAGGGTAGCGTCGGGAGGACGAACTTGAAGTCATCTGATCGTCTCAAGAGATGCATTGCATCACTTGAGACAATGGTCGATTATCTATTATCGAGAAGGATTCCTCCCTAGCTAAGAGGGAGTGTTGATTTTATTGTAGTTGTGGTCAGAATCCACATGCCGACATAGATATCACAAAGGTTGTGATTACATTTATATTGTTATTATGAGATGATATAATTATATTATTATGTGATAATATAATTATATTGTATAATTATTATGTTGTATGATAATATAATAATAATATTAATAATATAATAGTTGTGATAATATTATTATATTGATAATATATTGATATTATATTAATATTATAATATATTAATATAACTGTTTAATATAATTATATAATTTAATTATTTAATATACAATTATATTAATATATAAGAGTGGTGTCCCTTGGTGAAAGGGCACCTCTTGCATATATATAATGAGATATGTGATCTCAATTAGAAATATATATATAAGTGAATAATATTATGCAGATGAAGATAGATCGGATGCTTGGGGGAGACGATAGTTGTTCGTCTACGGTTGGGAGGGCAATGGCATTGCCTGTGGTTAATCGAGCATTGTAAATTTAACATGAATTAAGCATCATATAATAACATTTTGTTATCAGCAACTTGTTATAATTGTGAATTGCAAGTAGTGTCAAAATTATATTAAAAAGGGACATTACAAATTGGTATCAGAGCTAGCTTTCCTGCACCCAAGAATTACAAATACAATGGATGATGAAGAAAGAGTTAGTAACAAACTAGACCAATTCCTAATTGGACAAAAGAAGATCCAAGATTCAATGAACCAACTTATTGAAGCATTAGCACAGGGCACCATAAAGCCGACTTCAAAAAATTACCAAACAATGAAGACACCAAACAAAAATTCTCAAGGCAGAAGCCCGCGGCCCGAAATTTCCACTTTTACACCCCCAACCAATTCACCCAAGCAATCAAACTTCATTTATCTACAAGAATAGTTTAAAAAGGGCTGGGATAACAATAACCTAAAAAATGAACTATCTCTCAAAGAATACATAGAGTTAAGAATAAAGTATCAACCAACTATAACAAGTTCAAGAATACAACCTTGCACATCCTCCACGGAAGCAAGTTACAAAGGGACTCATAGGATTGCTGAAAAGACGTATAAGGAAACCCCTGCCTCCTCTCAAGGATCATGCACAAGGAATATAGGTTCAGAAAAATATGGAGATACAAGCTACAATACAAATGAATCCAACAGACACAAAATATCGTCCTTCCTCCCAAGGTAAAACTTTATCGTTTCCAAATCTAAGTAAACAAATTCAGATTCACCCCATTCAACCAAATCCCCAATAAATAAAAAGATAACCATAAGAAGATGGGGAGATGAGACATTCTCACCCCCGTTTGAAGGAAAATAATATCAAGGAATGCATTATTGGAGACAGGAAGAGAACCTCAAAATTAAAGGTTATAATAAAACCACACAAAATTCCCTTTTTGAGTTCAAAGCGAATATGATTTATGACAATCCTTTCTTCCAGATCGAAGAGGGATTTAATATGCAGACTATCAAAAAGGGGTGCTCCGAAGGAGATTCAGATAAAGAAGGATTTTTGGCCACCTTGGAAGGATCTTCTCATAACACATTTCAAATTAGTGGACAAATTAATGGAAAGGATATAAAAGTATTTTTAGATAGTGGATCTACACACAAATTCATTAGCCAAAAATGGGTTGATAATCATTACATACTTGGATACAAACACAAGGGCATTGACATAAAAATGGCAAATGGGACACACATAATAAGTGATACCATAACCCCCACACTTTGAAGATGAGAGACTATTCTTATGCAAACAAGTATTACATCCTCAATCTGGGAAACACAGAAATGACCCTTGGACTTCCATTGATGAAGCACATAGGACCTTTCGAACAAGATGTTAACCAGAAAACTTTCAAATTCAAGATGCAAGACGAGACACATCTTATATGGATTACAAGTTGACAAAACGCCAAGCCCCCAAGCTAAGGAAATCTCACAACCGTGCTACTCACTCAAGGACATCTTCTACAAAACAGGCCAATGCAACACCTTCTCTGAACTTAAGGAGATCCTCTTCATACAAAGCATAGAAACATCACATCCACCAAAGATTGAAATGACCTCGAAAAAAGATGGAATGTCCAAAATTAGATATAATGATGTCCAAATGTGAAAAACAACAAACTAAAGACTACATCCTCCTCTTTCCTCTCCTAATATAACTTAATTTTTCACTCCTTGAACTAGTAGGCGTTGAGGTATCTAAAGTAGGGGTTGATTCTTCTTCTTCAACATCAAAGTCCTCGTCTTCGTCATCCTCCATCTCACTAGAATCAGCCAATGCTGCTACTTCTGCTGCTGCACCTCTCTCTGAATCTGCAATATCTTCTTCCGTAAGGAGGACATCATCACCATCATCTTGTTCATTGACGGTTCAACCACTATATGGATCAATTTTGTCCAAGTCAATGGACTCATGTGAAACACCCTCCACCTTTCTAGTGCGAGGGCGAAGGTTATACCAAACGAAGACAAGATCATTGAGTCTCTTCCATGTCAAACTATTTCTCTTCTTTGTGTGAATGTTCTCAGATACACTCCAATTCTGTTCACACCAAAAGCATTACATGGCTGAGACAAAATACAAATGGCTATCTTTTGAAGATTAGGCGTGCTAGCACCATATTTCTCCCACCATAAATCTACAAAAAACATTTAGACATATTAGAATTGAGTAAAAAATGTAAGTTTTTAACAAATTAAAAATCATTATCAAGTTTCTTATTTTTTCTTCTAGTATTGAACAAAATGGGTTACCTAGTTGTTTTTCTCCCCTGTGAATTGCTTGTTGTGAAGACAAGAGTCTCCCCTCTGCACCCTTGTAGATATTGAACAATGAACATTTCCAAATTCATAAATAAGATTTGTTGAAGACTCAAACTCAACAATGAACATTTCCAAATTCATGAATCATAAATAAGATAAAACAAATGTCAAATCTCACCTCCAACTCATCAAGAACCCTGTCTCTCAAGTCATGGTCAGGAGCCATCTCATCAATGCATGTAATAACACTTGCCATGACCTCCTCATCAACCTTAAATAAATCAGAGAAGTAGAATCTCGGGTTCGAGTAGTATGCCAAGGCATGTATCGGTTGGTGGAGTTGGTGTGTCCACCTACGATAAGTGATGCGCCAAAGGACTTCTTCATATTTTTTTGAATTCACACCATAGTAATGTGAAATAGTTTCTTTGGCCCTATCCATGGCCTCATAAATGAAACCAATTGGCATTCCCTCTCCATCCACCATACGAAGAACCCTTACCAAAGGTTCTGTCACCTAGAAAAATGAAAACAAATTTTAAATTATTCCAAAATAAACTTGTTGGCTAAATTTTTTTCAACTAAGACTACAACTTGGCAAAATTGGAACTTTAGACAATAGTGAGTGAAATTTCTTTCTCCTCTCAACAATAGGGGATGCTCCCTTCTTAACGTAGGTGGTTTCAACGGAAACTAAGTTGAAATACAAACAATTCCTATTGCTACAATAATACTGATGACTTAAGGGTTGAGGTAAGAACAATACTTAAGACAACAGTTTACTTATAATAAATTGAAACAAATACAAGAACACCAAGTCTCCTGTACTTACTTCGAAAGATGATTTTGAAAATAGAATAGCCAAGAAAGCACAAAGTCTTTCACCAAATATCCCCTTAACAAAGAAAAACACTTATCACTAAAGTACAAAGTCTTCAACTTTAAATTATTGCAACCACTTCTATCTATACTAATCCTTATTCGTGAAGCACAAAGTCTTCAATGAACTTGAATTCAAGCGCTCAAATGATACACACAAGATAACTATCAATTGATTTGAGAAAGGATCAACAAATGCAACTTAAGACTACACTCATTGATTTCTAGATTGACAACACAAAGTTTGTAAATCCTTGTTCCTTCTATTTAATTCCATAACTTTGCACACTGAGACTCAAAGTTTTCAAAATACAAGAGATTCAAGTATAGCTTTGTTGCACACACAAAAGATGAAAAATACAATGGGTCTCACTCCTTTATATAGGAAAAGAGGAGAGAGAAAGGTGGAGAGGAAAGGGGAAACCCTTAACCACCTTGACTTATTCAATAACAAACTTTGACTTATTCAATGTTGCAAGGTCTAAAGTACTTGCAACATGATTGCATGAAGCGGCTATATAGGTACATGTATTCCTGTATTTACAAAGTGCTCATGCAATCTGTCATAAACTACATTTATCCTATCAAAGCATGAGGAAAGAAGAAGTGCCCAAGACATCTTGAGAAATGCCTTCAAAGAGTGCCCATAAACTCCTTGAACTTCTGCAGAGACTCACGTATAACTGCTTAATTCGGTTCACCTGTATATTGTGCAATAATAGTTACTTTTCAGATTGTGTTGGCACCCTCAGATATAACTAAATTATATTCTGTCAATTTGCTTTGCAGACAATTTACTGAAGTTTTGTAGTCTGTTAATGTATCAATCATGCTGAAATCAAAATCATTCGCCTCTAGCTGTAAACAAATAACCCCCGTGAATTCTGTCAAAACATCTTCCTCTTTGATTAATTCACCATTTCCAGAAATAAGTTTGCATGTCAGTTCTTGAAAATGCTCACTAATCATATGCTCTTGATTATTAAGACGATCCATTGCTGCCTTGATTTCAGCCACGAGCTCCTGCACAACTTTTTCCTTGTTGACCATAAAGTGCAAACAGTCATAGTACATCCTTACAGAAGAGATTATCTCACTCTCGCACAAAATATCGCAATCAATTTTTGTCATGCTCCTCCAAGCACCTAGATCCCCATTAAGAATCACAAGCTGTTGGTTGAATGACATAAGGAGCTCATTCAACCTGACTATCATCTCCTTTCCATGCATCAATATTTTGTAAGCATCACGAATCACTTGCATACCTTGGGGTTCTATGCGGCCACACCAGTCATCAATAGCCTTGACCTTCGGTTTCATCTGATCAGTTTGCTCGGGAAAAGATGTAGAAATAGGATCAACCCTCTCAGAAGAATTTTTCATCATTTCAATGGTCTCAAGAAGACGTGCATTTTCTTCTTTCAACCTATTCTTCTCCCGCAATCTGTCATTCCGCT
The DNA here is from genome assembly GCA_018584345.1 of Thuja plicata. Taxonomy (NCBI): domain Eukaryota; kingdom Viridiplantae; phylum Streptophyta; class Pinopsida; order Cupressales; family Cupressaceae; genus Thuja; species Thuja plicata. The sequence goes on from MU223660.1 coordinate 284,001, forward strand.
GCGTGAGCGAACCAACTGCATCCTGTGCATCCTGCTGACAACATAGTCGTGTCTGGTTACTAAGTTCAACCCTGGAAAACTTGTAGTCGGTGGATTGCATCTCCTTAATTGGCTTGTCAGTTAGGGGTTCAGCTACTTCAACATATTTGATGTCATTCTCGTTCACTATGACCTTAGCGTCTGTCTTTGCTTTTTTTGCTCTTTGTAGTCTTTGCTTTGTTGACTATTCTGATATCAATATCCTCAGGTGGAATCTCTTCTTTCTTCTTCTGTGTAATAGAGCTCAACCATGGAGGTAAGGAGAAAGAAGATGAACTAGATGCGGATGTAGTTGCCAATGTAGTAACTGCCTCAGACTGTACAAAAATAGTGACTATAAGAGGAGCCTCTGTCCGAATAGCAACTGGCATAGGACTGCTGCGTGTAACCTTAGTCATGAACTGCTCAAACTGAGCAGTAGTAGTATCCAACAATGTCAAAGGTGGAATAGACACAAAGGAGACTGTAGAATGTGTCAAACATGCTGGTTCCCAAATTAACAGATTGGAAATCCTATGAGTTTGCCTACTCAATACTGGGATTATCCAATTGTCTTGGCCAACGAACGGGAGTGATCGATTATGATCTTCCTCCCATACACTACAGGCTCTGTAGAATCAAGGCAGGTGAGCCTATACCTCAACCAAACTTCTTGGCTTAAAAGAAATTTTATAGCAGATAACAATTATACATTAAAGTTGGGTGATCTCTCAAGATGGCAAGTTAACTCTTGAGATAGATCGAATTGTGAATATCACAACTATTAAATGTTTGGAATTTGTGAGAATGCTTTAACAAGATGCTAGTGAAAGATTGTTTTAAAATAATGTATTATTTGGTTTGAAATAAATACTGATGACTGCTTTCTACTTGTAATTTTCTCGAACAACGACTTCAACTGAAGGATAATAGATCAGTGCCTTTATTCTATTGGGCGATAGAGACAGTTCCTTCTTTAATCCTATGTACAACTAAGTGAGACAGAGAACCCAAGCTTAATGAGCCCAATAAGATAGAATTAATAGTGCCTAATAATTCTAATGATCAAATTGCAGAATAACAAGAATAATTTCCAAACATAAAATTTTAAAGCAGCTTTATCTCTTGGAGATAAAATCACAAAGGACTGATCAATCAGGAACGATCAAATCCATAACTCCAAACTAGAGAAAATACTAATTTATATTAATGCTTCATAAAATTTTCTGTACAATAGATCACTTGCAGAAAGTGTAGTAGAAAATAATAAGTTTTTTACATTGCTGATGATGAATTTTACCTTTACATTTTACATCACATATATATCTGGATGAATGGTTTTCACACCCCTTTAGGGTGAAGAGACACCACCTTATGCTAAAATTAAAAACTTCTTTTGAAAAAAACTAATCAACAAACTAACTAATAACTACCTATCTTTTGGATTTGGCTTTGGTCGAAAATCCAAAACAGATTGTACGAACATAAGATTTTTACTGGAGATAGGAAATTTGATTTTCCGAACTGAGTTTATTTTAGATTGTTAAATTTCGATCATTTTCATCTTTTGGCGACGTCATTTTTGCAGCATGTTGAAATTACAGCATCTCTGAAATCTCTGCTCACAGAATTTTGATTATTCTTTTCGTCGTTTCACAACTTGTTAAAAAGTCCATCACGAAATAGCGAAAATTGCTATTTCGCTACTCCGCTTAATATCATTCGTGAGATAGCGAAAACTTGCTGTTTCGCTGTCCTTGTTTTTTGCTCCCGCGAAATAGCGAAATTTCACCATTTTGTAGTTGCCACTTTTCATGACCGCGAAATAGCGAAAAATGTCCCTTCTGAATGTCTCAAAGGTATTTTCTCATTCTGGATCTCTGCAATATGCCTTCATATTTGATTTCTAGATAGTCTTTATGCTTCAAGATGCAGAATTTCAAAAAATGGCTCAATAGTGGCTCTTTCTTGGGGATGTATGCTCCTTGTGAGCATAGGGAGAATTCAACTTTCTCTGGAAGAAGCAGACCAAGTGCCAATCAATTGGGTTATAGATTCACTGTGTAGAAATCACATCATATATAATTTGGTAACCCTAGGCTACCAAAACGCAAAAGCAATACTTGCCTCTGTCAAAAATCTTGTTTTCATCACGTTCCATTGACATCAATCTGAAAATAAGATTGAGATATGTCTGACAAAATATGTTGACACCATCTCTCATCCAGTTATAGTTATTACTATTATATAAGCCAAATCCATACTTCTTGCAGTGTTAGTGTCACCATACAATGCATAACCATATGCAATATTATATATTTTATTGCCAACCTCTTTGTTGTGTATAAATATACCTTTCCCTGACTTAGAGACATCCAAATTGATTTCCATAGTTATTAATAGATGACATCAAACCTGGGAGTCCCTGAAAATTATTGAATCCATTATTTTGATCATGGCAATTTTGTAGAGGCATGTTCTCTCCTATGAGATTAGATTTTTCCGCACATCTTCTTCCTTACACATGTCTAAAACTTTCATATCAATATTTCTGTCTAGATTTTCCACGGTTTCAAGATTTGAAACATCGCATATTCCTTTCGCATGTTCTTTTGTTGATGATATCATACTCTCAACATTATAGCGTTCATCTTCAAAACTCAGTATACTAGCCATACTATCTGAACATACTTCACCCTTCTCATATAATGGATTTAAATATACAAAGAAATCATCTCTGAAAAAGATATCATAATAGTTTGCATGATCCTTTTCTATTGTTTCATTATATAATGGATTTGAAAGAATTTTGAGGTCATTCTTACATGTATCCTCTCTTGTATGTTGATCATAATGCACACTTTTACTAGATGGATCATATTTTTGAGTGTCTTCATGTACTTCATCAACCAGACCAATATCTTCATTATCTGCAGAAATTTCCTCCTCGTGTGTGTACTGATTCACTAGTCTGTTCGTTCTGGTGGACTGAGAAAAAATTTGCACCATTTCTCTAAACATGTTTCCGATATTCAATATCTAATAAATCTGAAACCTCTTCTGCGCTGAGGAGATCTTCCCCATTATCATTATAATTGCTGATATGCATTTCCATACAAATCTCACTATTTACGAAATCTTCTTCAGTTTTATTTATTTCAACACAAGTGTCATCTTGGTTCTCAAGTATGGATGCTTCTTTATCTTCTGCATGACTAGTGCACTCATCTTCCTTATTTAAATTTGAAACATCACTAGATTCTTCTTCTAAAATGCCTTCATATATAATTTTGATAAGAAGTC
>MU223660.1:288429-306672 GCA_018584345.1 Thuja plicata
TAAGGCATTGACTAGCTGATCCAAGGACAGGTCAAAGTACAGATCATTGGCATCTTGAAGCAGATTTATTTAAGGAGCCCTAGGTGGGCTAATTGGCACATACATTGGAGAGGTTGAAGGCATAGTCGAAATCTGACTTCCGGGTACTATCTTTCCTCCCTTTTGATTTCTTATATCATATCCTGTGCTTAGTTTTGTTAGATCTCTATAGATTGATATATTCCTTGCTAGAATCTGAAATATATTAACAACTGAGACTCTTTTGGTGTATACAAATACTCATCCTTTTCAACTATGCCATGAAACTCATCTAAAAACCATTGCTCGAACTCTTTCCATGATGAGATACTTTGTGTAGGAAGAGATTCATATGCTTTTCTTGCATAATCCTTCAAAGTCCTGACAAACAATTTCATCACATAGTCCTCTGCACAAATCTCATGATCTTCTATAAATGTGTAAAATGCATCCAAATGCTCAAGTGCTGATTCATCCCATTCCCCATGAAACTTTGGTACAAGCCGTGAAAGTTTAGGGAATAACCTATTAGGAATACATTGAAATCTTCTGAGATACAATGGCCTGATGCCATCTGGAACAAATGGTTTTCTCTGAAATGGCTGCTTATTTTGGTACATTCTGAATATCTGAATTTGTAGTAACTTCTTTCTTCATACATTAGGTTCTTGTCAATAGAGTCGCCACCTCTTTCAAAGAGGAAAACTTTACTTATCTCCTTCTGGGTTTTCTCCCTTAGTAGAGTCATTGACTAGAAATTTCTTATTAAACAGAGTTGCCACCTTTCTTCTAGGAAAATATTATTTGCTGGTCTTCTGGGTTCTTCCTTCCAGCAGAGTAAACTTTTGTCACCAAAGATTCTGGAAAACTTATTTACAAATCTCCATCAGAGTCGCCAATCTGTTGGTTCCAAAATTAACAGATTGGAAATCCTATGAGCTTGCCTACTCAATGCTGGGATTATCCAACTATCTTGGCCAACGAACGGGAGTGATTGATTATGATCTTCCTCCCCTACACTTCAGGCTCTGCAAAACCAAGGCGGGTGATTTCTCAAGATGGCAAGTGAACTCTTGAGATAGATCGAATTGTGAATATCACAACTATTAAATATTTGGATTCTGTGAGAATGCTTTAACAAGATGCTATTGAAAGAACGTTTTAAAATAATGTATTATTTGGTTTGAAATAAGCACTGATGACTGCTTTTTGCTTGTAATTTTCTCGAACAGAGACTTCAACTTAAGGATAATAGATCAGTGCCTTTTGGGCAATAGAGACAGTTCCTTCTTTAATCCTATGTACAACTAAGTGAGACAGAGAACACCACTTAAATGCTCCTATCAACTCCTCTTCAATGTCTTTGATTATTTTATTATGCTACAATCAGTCTTATTGAATTTAACCCAAGCTTAATGAGCCCAATAAGATAGAATTAATAGCGTCTAATAATTCTAATGATCAAATTGCAGAATAACGAGAATAATTTCCAAACATAAAATTTTAAAGCAGCTTTATCTTTTGGAGATAAAATCACAAAGGACTGATCAATCAGGAACGATCAAATCCATAACTCCAAACTAGAGAAAATACTAATTTATATTAATGCTTCATAAAATTTTCTGTACAATAGATTACTTGCAGAAAGTGTAGTAGAAAATAATAAGTTTTTTACATTGCTGATGATGATTTTTACCTTTACATTTTACACCACATATATCTGGATGAATGGTTTTCACACCCCGTTAGGGTGAAGAGACACCACCTTATGCTAAAATTAAAAACTTCTTTTGAAAAAAACTAATCAACAAACTAACTAATAACTACCTATCTTTCGGATTTGGCTTTGGTCAAAAATCCAAAACAGATTGTACGAACATAAGATTTTTACTGGAGATAGGAAATTTGATTTTCCGAACTGGGTTTGTTTTAGATTGTTAAATTTTGATCATTTTCATCCTTTGGCGACGTCATTTTGCAGCATGTCGAAATTACAGCATCTCTGAAATCTCTGCTCATAGAATTTTGATTATTCTTTTCGTCATTTCGCAACTTGTTAAAAAGTCCATCGCGAAATAGCAAAAATTGCTATTTCGCTACTCCGCTTAATGCCATTCGCGAGATAGCGAAAACTTGTTGTTTCGCTGTCCTTGTTTTTTGCTCCCGCGAAATAGTGAAATTTCGCCATTTTGCAGTTGCCACTTTTCATGACCGCGAAATAGCGAAAAAGGTCCCTTCTGAATGTCTCAAAGGTATTTTCTCATTCTGGATCTTTGCAATATGCCTTCATATTTGATTTCTAGATAGTCTTTATGCTTCAAGATGCAAAATTTCAAAAAATGGCTCAACAAAACACATTCTCAAAACTGCCATATTGGTCCTCTGGTGTGAATGTAGGAACAATTGAGATAGGCAAAGCAGATGTAATCCCAACAGGGTCTACTGGAGGAACATGCACTGTGGAGAATGAATCTACGTCTGTATCCAACGGAGAGTTGGGAGACTCATCTGATGCTGGTGTGGAATCTGGGAGTGTTGTCATGACCAATGTGTCAATGGAGTAAGGCTTCTCCAGAACAGGGTCCTCACGAACAAGTTCCTGCATTTCATTATCGCTAGACCCAATGAGAATCCTTTCGGTCTCGACAACCTTTATCTCAAGAACCTTGCCTGTGGCCTTACCACCTTTGATGGTGAGTTTCAAAAGTGATGAAACTGAAGCCTGAGATGTAGAGGTACCATCTTTCCCTTTACCTTTGATTTCAGATCTCAACCCAATTGGACCAGCAGGGTCGAAACCTTTGCCTTGTTTGATGTTTATAGTTTTAAGACCCCTTCTCTTTAGCCAGATATTCGTGTTTGGCAGAATAGACTGAAATCTATCCTAGATGGACAAGCTTTCCTTCAATGACGATGAAGGTGGTAGAATTGATAGGCTCTCCACATGATGCTTTACGTAATCCGGATAAAAAATCTCTCCATTATCTTCAACCTTGTCAAGGATCTTTGCAAGGTTGAAGTCAACTATCTGCTTGATGGTTAATCTGCAGTAGTCCAACTTTCGAATGTCCACCTCCGTGCACAAGTCAATCCAGAGGTCCTCATGGCGATGCACGTGCACAAACTGTCTCCTCATTTTGTCATTTAGGCCCCTCCAATCAAAACAACTCCTTGCCATGAACTTTTTGAGAGTGATTTGCTGAAGTTCACATTCGATACTCTTTGCTTTTGGAGCTGTGTCCAAGGAGTACCCACCAATCTTGTGTGGATTTCGTGAAAAATTCCCACTCCTGGCCTATGTAACGTAGATTGATATGCTTATACCGCCATGAATTGCCTTGCCAACTCCATTAGATTGATCTTGTCAGTAGGATACCGTGGTAAGGTATATGGTTCACCTTGGAAATAACCAACTCTCAATTATGTGAAGTTGGGGAACTGTAGGAAGAGAACCATACTCATTTACTTTATTCCATGCTTCATTCGAAACACGCTTCGTAGGAAGCTCTTTATCAAATAAGCACATGTAATGTCCAAAGAATGCATCCTACACCCTCCTGTAATGCACCTGGCTAGATCTTAGAGGCAACTGATCATAGTATTCCCAGACGGGCACAAGTGTCCTATCTCCCTTGGTCGAAAGGCCAGAGAAAGATCCAAGGGCAGCAACAATGTATACCAAGTATGAGTTCATATAGAACGTGCAAGTGGAGGAAACTTGAGACAATTGCTCGCACAAGATGTCACTAATTATCTCTCCCCAAAATATCTTTTGTTCGGACCTAATTATGACGTATATGAACTTGTACATCCAAGGCTCGAAGATATTGGATTCCTTGGGTCCTGCAATCCTGCCGAGCAATGTAATGAGATCATTGATCTCTTCTTTGAACTTTGAACGATGCATACTCTTTTGCCATCTGGAAAGATTAAGTCTCTTGTTGACTAACCAATGGTTATTAACATACTTCATGCAGTAATGCTTATCTTCATCCCATCTCTCCAAAGCCTTGTCTTTTGAAATGTTTATGACCACGAGAGTGGGTGGTACCTTGAATATTCGAGAAATGTTATCCGGATCCAGACTGATGATGGTATTTCCATTTTGGTCCCTGATAGTTCTAGAATTATAATCAAAGTTCTTGGCACATGCCAAGATGAACTCCGGTTCTAGGACAAGAAGAGGGAAAGTTGACACCATGTGGATATAACTCTGCTTAATGCAATGCATGTTATCTGTCGCAGCTACTTCAACCCTTTTCAGAAAGTCTTACATATCTAAATGAACAAGTTCGGTATCTCGGATCTCATTATAGTATGAAGTGACCTACGAAGGAGGAATGAAGTTTTGAGTTTCATCATACTGATACTTCATCTTTGCCTTTTCTTCTCCTTTGGATGGAGTAGCTTCGCTTGACATGGAAAGCTTGTGTGCGTGAGCAACTGTTACATGGAAATCCCAGAATATAAGTACATCTTCATAAGATGGATCCATAGAAAGCTTATTTTGATGCAAAGATATAGATCTAAGAGCGCACAAGTGGGGAATACAACTAGAAAGCTTTGGAGCAGCAAAGAGTAACTGATTTCGAGTGAAATCAGCTCTATAATCCGTAGAGAAAAACCAAAAAAACGTGTTTTCTTGGGAGTAGTGTATATATGGACAGCAAGCCTGAAATGATGAAATGGATATGGAAGGTGTATATATACATGGGTAAGTATTCAATATGTGAGGTGAGATTTTTTGGAAATATTTGCAACTCATGAAAAGCCATGGAAAAAGCATGAAGGTGGGCTTTTAAATTTGCTTTGCATATTGGAAAACTTAGTTCTTTTGCTCATAAGTGGGGGATGTTTATGCCCCATTACAAGTCATTTTTTTTACACATAAGCGTAGAGGTGGGCTTTTTGGCTTGCAATTGCATGCTGGGAATGACTTGGCTCTTTTTAAAATGTCTCATTATTAAGAATGGTTTTTTTAATCCCGATTGCATATGCAAGATAGTTGAAGTCTTTGCATATGCATCTTAGAGAAATTTAGACGGAAATAGAAGTATCAACATCAAAACTAAAAAGCATGCAAATCTGGAAATATAACAAATCTAGAACAAACACAAACAAGAAAATAAAAATTTACCTCTTCTTGTGAGATGAAGGAGAAAATTGGGGAATAAACTTGGCAATCTTGCTCTTGAATCCAATGATTTTCGATTTCAAGAAACAACCTCAAATTCGCAGTTATATAGACAAAGAGTTTGATCAATTACTCTCACTAGTTGATTGCATTTGATGAGTCAAGATGATGTTCTTGACAAATGTCCATAATGGAGATCAATAATGCAAGAAAATAGCAACTGGTTTTGAAAGATTCAAACACAAATTCGATGCCCTAACTGCAAAACGTTTTCTTATGTAATGACAACCTAAAACGATGCCATAAATGAGGACATGAATACCTTATCTCAAAACGAACTTCTTGAATGAAAATGCAAGCTACAATGCTGCAAATGAGATTCGTTTCTTGCCCTAGACGCCTTTTAAATGAAACATTGCATCTGATATGTTGCTTTCTTCACCATAGCCAAGCATGTACATGCTCTGAAAATCGACGCCCCTACCTTTGAAAGGAAAATGCAGACTTAAGCATCCAAATGATGGGTTTTAGGTAAACGTTCGCATATGTATTGGCTTTCATAAGAACTTTAAAAACATATGCAAACTCACTAAACATTGATGCCCTTACTCATAAAGAGTTAAACGCAATGTTTAGAACTCGTTGCATGCTTTAGAAAGTCATGTATTTGTGTTCAAAATCGCCATTAAGGAGTTAAGACGGGTTTCTCTAGGTGACTTACATATGTCAAAACATATGCAACTTAGAGAAAAATCGCCTTGCTTTAAAAAGAAATGCAGCTTTAGGAGTTAAAATGCGGTTTTCAAGTGCATAGACATGTTTTTAATGAGTTGAAACCATATGCAAATTTGCCAAAAATCACCACTAAGCTCTTATATGCAAAGACTTGAAGACTCAATGACGTATTTTAAGAATCAAAATACATATACAAATGGATGAAAATACATGCAAGTGGTTAAAAACTCTCCACCAATGTATTCAATTTGACATGTAATTTATAGATTCAATGAGATATGTAACAGGACTTAAAAAGTCCACCTTCACATTAGGAATTTATTCAAAACTATATTCAAACTTCGTCGAAATGATTGTAAATTTTAAAATGGGGTTCTCAAAGCATTTTACATGTAAATGACATCTTTTACATGATGTAATTGTCAATAAAAAGCCTTCTAATGAGAGATTTTGATTAAAGAACAAGGACATGTAGTTAGGCCCAAAAACCCCACCTGTAGAATGCTTAATTCCTTAATAACTTGAGCTAGACAACTCTGATTGACGCTTAAGATAGCTCGAAACAAGCGGAATTTAAAATACTACAATCCTAGGGCAAAAATCAAAGTAAAAACGGAGCACATGAATAAGAAAAATGAAGAAAATACTCGAATGTTGCTAGAAATCAAGTGCTTGCGTGTAGAGAAGAAAAATTCCTAACAAGCAATACGGTGATAAACTTGACAAAAACCTCCCAAAACGATATTCGAAAGACATGAAACTCAAAACAATTCAGGGATGACAAATTGCCTTCATTACACATTATTCAGAACATCTAAAACTCAGAGGGAACACCTACAAATTTAGGAGAAATTCTGTAGGGTTGCCCTAATTTTGTCATCGCAAAATTAGGGACAACATAACCCCTAAAAAAATAGCAAGTAGATTATCTTGTATAAAGTTTATATTTGGGTTTGTTACTTACTTTGATCAACTCGTCTCTGCTTTTGTTGAACCTATCATCAAAAACAATACTTACTATCTTCTCTGACTCAGGTTTTTTGGCATATGTAGACTGCAGCCAAGCATCAGACACAAACATTTTCTTAAGATGAGGAATGACACCAAGAATGCTTTGCAATGTGAGGAAATGGCTAGCAAATCGTGTCACTCCTGGTCGCACAAGGTCCTTGCCATTTGTGTGTTTTCTCATCAAAGCGAGGACCCAAGTATGGTTGTAGATGAATTTGGTGACACTTTTAGCATCTTCAACCACCCTTTTCACCCAACTAATGTTTCCAATGTCCTCTAACAACAAGTCCAAGCAGTGTGCAAGACTTGTACTCCATGTAATTGTGGGATGCTTCTCCATTAGCATTTTACCCACAAATACATATGCAACTGCGTTGTCTGTGATAATTTGGACAACATTCTCAGCTCCAACTTCCTGGATCACCCCATCTAACAGATTGCACAAAGTCTCAACAATTTTTATTTCTTTCGAGGCATCTATAGACTTGAGGAATACCATTGCACCATTAGAAGCCACCAAGAAGTTGAGGAGAGTCCTATTTCTTCCATCTGTCCATCCATCAGATAAAATGCTGCATCCTTTTCTCTTCCAAATTAATTTTTGATCATCAGAAACCTAACCTGTGTATTTTGCACTGCTTTCTCTAGCAATGGCCCACTGAAATCATAAGCTGTTGGGGCCTTTAACCCCTTGCCTGCAACTGTAAATGCGGTAACCAAACTTTCCCAATATGGGCTGCTTGCCGCATTGAAAGGCAAATTGTTGTAGTACCAAAAATTTCCTGCTGCTATCATTGCTTTCTCATGTTTTTCTTTATTCCATCCTGTACCTTCAAGTGAAGGTTGTGCTCCTGGAACATTGTGCAGAATAAAAAAAATTGGGTCTGATGAAGGAGGATTTTGAGTCTCAGTAACCTCATCCTCATTGTCAGCAGTAGATGATGAAAGGGGGTCGCCCTTTTGCGAGTGCGACCAAGGGGAGTTGAACTGGATGCATTTGGATTCATTGCAGCTATCATGGCCCCTTTCTTCTTTATGCAAGTCATAGTCAACAAGAAGGGCCTTCATGTGTCTAATAATCTCTGGAGTTGTATTGGGGCAGCCTTCCACACCTTGTCCAGGTATTCTAGCAAGGTGGTATTTTAATCTATTCACTCCACCTATCATCGATTTGCTACATTCCGTGCAAATCATGTCTTTCTTTTTATTTTCCTTTATTCCATACTTCCATGCATCATCTTTCTTTTTTCGCATATTTGTTACAACATGAAAAAAATCAAAAAAATCAATAGGGTTTTATGGAAAAACAACCAAAAATTTATAATGAATCATTTGATAACAATAGTATTAAAAACAAGATAAAAATGCAAGGAAATAAGTCAAAAAGAGAAATAGAAAAAAATTTGCCAGCATTTCCCCTTGTTTTTCAAGATTTTCTTCATTTCGAATGGAAGGGAAAAAAAAGTAGTAAAATTCCTTACCTGGATGTATTTTGCTGATTTGATGTTGATTCTTCAACCTCTCCACACCCTAAAACCCAATTATGACAAAAAACAAAGAGCAAATGAGAGAAAAATGAAAAAAACAACTTTATGCATGTGCTCGGTGTGTTGAGTGGATGATGCAAGTCCAAGTGAATGACTCGCAAGTCCTGATCAATAACTCGCGCGAGTCATTGTCAATAACTCGCGAGTCATTGGGCAATGACTCGCCTAGACTCGGCTTGCGAGTCCATGACAAGTCGACTCGGCTCGCCATTGGACTCGCGAGTCCACGCGAGTTTTTGAACTATGTACATATGCATCACAACTATAACTGTCATACACATAAATACAACAGTGGAATAATCATGCCATACATAGATACATCTAGAGTGATGTAATTGCATTCATATCTTAATCATGCCATCTCATTCATAGTATCGACCTTGCATATATAATTACATCATAATTGCATTACCTCATATTGTCACAATCGCATTTCCTCACATAATCATAATTGCATTACCTCATACATCATATTATCATAATCGTATTGCATCCATACTTAGCATATTCTCATACCGATCACACTTGTCTTAACATTGCATAACCAAAGCATGATTAATAAGGTAAGCTGTGATAAATGATTACCGTAATAATCATGATGATTATTACGGTAATAAGAGGCTACTCTTCATTATTATTGTTATGGTGACTATTCCTCGTGCCTCTTCCATGTATCGGGCATATTTATTGGAGATCCTATCATTTGCAAAGGCATCTGTTGATTTATATCAGATTTATCTGAATGGATATTTGAAATCCTTATGTCTTACCCAATATTCCTTATGTATATATATTCTTCTTATCCAACCAAGTGATCTGCATTAAATATTATTAGAAGTCTGCAAAGAAACAATGTCGAAGATTGTAATCTGTAATTCGATGATGTCTTCTTGAGGGATTGTGGGATCCTTCTTATATCTTGGAATAAGAATGATAGGGATGATACCAAAGGATGTCTCCTTAGAATTTCCCTTTCTCTAGGGCTAAATGCCTCTTTTCATTATTAATCAATACGTCCCGACATTTATTGTTTGTTTACCTGGCTTATCTTGGGGGACGATAAGGTTTGTTTTTATTCATAATATATAGTATTGTTGTTAACGACTGTTGGCAAGGTGGAAATTGATTAATTTTGGTTAGTATGAATTGATCCAGCTGGCAACAAAATCCATTACACCTGCGATCAATTCCATTGAACAGAGACTGAGGCGAATAGCATATCGAGCATACTATTCTATATTCTTCACAATATCAGATTTGGTGAAGATCACATATACTCATTGCATCAGGACACTCATCTCTGTAGGGCAATAAGAGGCCGGTATTGTACTTGCCCTGGTAGAGATTGATTTCAATATATAAGAAGTGTTGATCATGCTTGATGCGTTCTCCATATATTTCGTTTGCAGTTTTTACTTACCACTTATATTGTGGTCGACGGTCATGATGGTACGTGATCCCATTGTGGAGTCATGACCCATCGTGGTCGTGACTGCCACGATGGAGTTATGTGCCATCGTGTTAGTCTTAAACTATCTCCTTAGTTAATATCGTCAGTCAACAATAATAGTCGGTGAAATTATTTATGCAGTTGGTAATAACGAAAGTAATTTGCTTTAATATATATATATATATATATATATATATGATATAAGTTCATTTTCTAATACTGCATGAAAATAGTATATATATATATATATATATATATAATGGTTATATCCGACTAAAACTACAACGAGATTAACACTCCCTCTTAGTTAGGGAGGATAAACAACAAAATAGATATTACCTCAAAGTAATATCAGGAATGACAAATTTTAAGGATATCTTTGATCAGAAGATATCCACCATTTAGATATCATCTCATGATATCATGAGTAATGGCCTCCTGAATATCAAGTCACATGATATTCACCAAGTACTCAAGATGTTCATAAGGTATGTGCACCCGTATCCTCAATAATATTTACCGTATGAACATTATATTCATGGTCTATTTAAGGAAACTAATCCACCATGCAAGATATAATCTATCATGATCTTCTTAGACATCATAAGATATCCATCATAATAGAAAATTTTAAGTTATTGTAAGATCGTCATCTTTCAATAACTAATACAAATACAAGTGTTAATCATTTGAAAGTCGTCACTTCCTCATGATGTACACAGGGCCCATATAGTCATGAAATAACACTTATTAATAAAGTAATTCTTTAGTAAAATATCTTGAGACTCGTCTCAGTAATTACAACATACCAAGTTTACTTCTGAAGTGTTCCACCTTTGTTTTCACAAGAGGTTGGTGAGGATGGTAAAGAACAGTGAACTCCCTCTCAATCCAGTATTTCACAAATTTTGAAGTTCTTTAGAATACAAGTTTCTCTGAATCCAAGTTTGGATTACTGACTACAGTGAAGGAAGTTTGATGTTCGAGTCTGTCAGGACATTTAATTGCAATGTGACCATAGTTGTCGCATCTATAACATTGTATTTTAGAGTAGACTCTGTTTTTTGAACAGCCTTTTATACAAGATTTCCAACGGAATATATATAGATTTAAAATCTGATCTTGATCATTTCTCAAACCTGCTCTGATACCATGTTGATTTATATCAGATCTATCTGAATGGGTATTTGAAATCCTTATCTCTTACCCAATATTCCTTATGTATGTATATTCTTCTTATCCAACCAAGTGATCTGCTGTAAAATTTCCAAGTTACTGGAAACAATTCTCAGAAATAAACCTCAATGACACATTGCAAATATTCCAAGGGCAAATTACGACTTGATTATACCATTGACAATCCAGATATTTATGTGAAATAATCTATAGTAGAAGAATAACTTCATTCGATTATAATACTGAAATTACACGTGCACCTGAATCTGTCTGTAGCAGTCAATCGTAGCCTCTATGTCTTTTGTCGGATTCTTCTGAATCTGTCTGTAGCAGTCAAACGTAGCCTCTGTGTCTTTTGCCGGATACTTTATGTGCTGTTGGCGTCAATTGCTATTCCTTGGGTTCAGATGGATTCTGTATACCTCTTCTTTCTTTGTGTTGGCCATATAGCCCGTCTCACATGACGGAACAGACAAAATCAATCAACGTCCCGTGTCCTCTTTGCCAAGTTAAATATGGCTCATTCTTTGTTGTTTGCAAGAAGGATACACCATAAACAATAAAGCCGGTTTATCTCTTACTGGCCTGTCGTGGATAACTGACGCGAGCCACCTGGATTCAGTCTGCTTGTAACATCTTGCTGTCAGACTTCTCCCGACGTGGTGTCTCCAATAATGCCGTTCGCCCTTATTTCAATTACAAAGATGACATGTCGATGCACAGATGCTAAGCGCTGGATGACAAGTCTCCAAGCCAGGGAACCATGTTCTGACAGACTGAGTGTTTGTCTCTGCTATAATTCTTCTGCAGTTCAGATTGTTTCCACCATTGAATGTCTCCTATTTCCCACTACTAACTCCACTAGGCCAGACCACTATCTGACGAAAGGAATTGAACTTTGTCTTCACACACGATCAATTTCAATAGATATTCCAGTCTGCCCGGTATCTTCACGAAACCTCCTTTTATTGATATCAATAGTTTGTTGTAGTATTCCCGTAAGGGAAACTACCTCATTAAACAACTTAATATAGTGTTAGATTAACACTATTTTTTATTTGAACAAAACACCTCAAAATTATTTAATATTAATTTGACCATGTAATTAATTTCAAATAATTAACTCCTTTTTTTATTAAACAAAAATAAACTCCCTTTATTTTGGGGACATAGATGATATATCGTGGTCGTGACTGCCACGATGGAGTCATGTACCATCGTGGCAGTCTTAAATTACCTCAGTTAATATCGTTGGTCAACAATAATAGTCGGTGACATTATTTATGCAGTTGGTAATAACGAAAGTAATTTGCTTTATATATATATATATATATTAAGTTCATTTTCTAATATTGCATGAAAATAATGTTTATATATATATATATACTATATAGTATATATATCATACTAAATATATACATTTATCTAATGGTTATATCTGACTGAAACTACAATGACATTAACAACATCGATTATTGAATTCAGAATATAATATGAATTACATCCCTTCGTGGATCGATCTGTTTAGAGCATTGGATTCCCTTGGCAATCATCGGTGCAAGTATATATTGGCCTTCTCAGAGACGACATCATATCAGAGGCATATTTACATAAAGACATCAGAGACGATTTCCATATTTCAGAGCATATTGATATCGATACATCAGATATAGCCTGTACAATAAAACAACATTATTATCAAACCAGATGACCTGCATATTGCACGTGTTCTATTGTATATCAGAGACAACATTGTTAATATACAAGACAGCCTGAGTATTCGCATGTGATCTGTTGTATATAGCATTACCAGGTTATTGAGCATATATTTATTTGCAATATCAGACACAACCATTGTATTGTGATATATTGTTATGCAATTATCATCCTTATACAGCAGCGTATGCATTTGGAATTAATCTTCATATCATTATCAGTCATTATCAATTGTAAATAACATATGCATTTGGAATTAAGCATCGTATAATAGCATTTTGTTATCAGCAGTTTGTTATAATTGTGAATTACAAGTAGTGTCTAAATTATATAAAAAAGGGACGTTACAAATTGGTTATGTGATTATTCCCTATTAAGAAGTAAAATTTTAATTTAGAAAATGAGAAACATAATGATATTTTAATAATCTAGTTTCAGGATTAAATAATAGCTGGTTATTTTGTTTTCAGGGATGCATAGAACTATTACAAAGGAGTGGAATCTCCATATCAGGGAAAAGAGCAGTTGTGGTTGGAAGGAGTAACATAGTAGGGTTGCCTGTTGCATTGCTTCTAATCACACTAGATGCCACTGTATCTATTGTGCATAGTCGAACTCCAGATCCAAAGAAAATCATATGTGAGGCAGATATTATCATAGCTGCTGCAGGGCAGGCAAACATGGTATTTCCTAAACAATCTGATGTACTCAATTCTTGATTCTTTTTTTTTTTAAATTATATCAAGGGTAGCAAATATCATGGCTTCCTCTTATTAATTCTTGTTTGATATAGATTTTTTTTGTTCTCTCTTTCTTCCAAAAATTATTGATAAATGTTTTTTTTTCCTTATTGAAAATAACACAACTTATATTATAATATAAAACACTATGTTGATATAGAATTTTTTTGTTCTCTCATCACCTATAATGGAACCTTCTCTTCATATTAGAGAGGATGGAAGAGTCTTCTTATGAACTCACTTCTAGAGGGTCAACATCTTACTTAAATACACCCATTCTGGCTGAAACAGGGGTGACTAGATCTATTGTAAAGTTTAAGGAATTTCCTGCAAAAACAGTTGGAGGCAACACCATTGAATGTTGTTTAATATTTGCTTGCCAGAGGGAAATTGATATTAGTTACCTGGCTTGTTACGTTTTCGAACCAGAATAGCATAACATGCAATAGTTGTTGATGTTTGTAGCTTCGATCAGATAAAATAGATATCATATTAATATTATGAGAAGAGATCAAATTATGTATACATATACACATACCAAAATTTATATAATAATAATTGATATTATTATTATATATATATTGATACATATACATATATTCATATTTAAGAGAATTATAATTGATCTCTTCCCATATTATTAATATTTCTGGTTGATTAAATTACATTGATCGAATAACATCAAATATAAATTTGATGATCGAAATGCTTAATGATCATATAATATATATCTTAATCGATCACAAAGTTCATCGATTCACAAGTAATCGATATTGATATTGAAATGGCTTGAATATAATCACCGATTAATATAGGTTTGATTTAATATACTATATACACCGATTTGTATTGGTTAATCTTCACCAATTAATATTGGTAGTAGTTGATATGAATATCAATTGAGTATTGGTTATGATTGCCGATTAACATCGGTTATGAATTGTTGTAATTTGTTATGCTTAAGAGGTATCATGAGGAGGCATGTCAATAGAGAGACATGTCTCCACGTGGAGACATGTCTATCTATTGGCATGTCTCCTCATATATATATGCCTCTCATATATCGAATGTAGACAAGCATATACAACAATTGAATGCAAGTCTTCTCATATCCAATCAACAAGTAATTCAGACATATTTCTATCAGCATTTGTTTTGTAATACTCCCATACCCTCATTGTGTATTAAAACTTGAAATATCAGTTGTGAATTCCAAAATATTTTATTTGCTGCATACCAGAAAAGAAAAGACATATATTAGTGAATATACAAAAATAAAACTGCATTCATTTTCATGTGCGATAAATCTTATAACAATTAACATGGTATTAGAGCAAGGTTCCTTCTATAAAGCCTAACCGCTTGAAGGTAGATCTTGTGAGCACATAAAAATTGTGGTGACATGGAAATCATATCTGATGGAACGATTCCGATTCGGACCAAGCAAAGTTACTATTGATTAGTATTATCAATGGAATGGAAATCTTTAAATACTTGTTCAAAGATATGTTCGTGCACTTAAGAACAGAGATGTTGTCAAGAGTGCTTCCATTAATACATTCTAAAGGGTTTGATTTATGTATGACATAGGAAAGTGTGCAGTCAGAGATCTTAATTCAGCAAGTTAGAGTTGGTGTCTGCTTATGAACTTGATCGCCCGAATACTGGAATCGTATCCCTTAAACCATAATAGCTGCGAGTACTAAAGGTAAATAGATGCGCTTTCATTACATGAATTGGATGTATACTATGACGAAAGGTATCTTGAGATATTCAGAGATGTGATCTAGCGGCTGTAAATTGGATGATTATCATACGATCACCATGGATTACTTAGTATCACTGAGATTATGGATACATTAACAGTGCATTCACAGAACTACAATGATATATATACGTTTGGAAGTTGTCGTGGGCTATTAGGAATCACTCTCTGAGTAATTTGGAACGACAATATCTAAGACTGAGGATGTGAACCAAGCAATAATAATTTTGGTGATTTGTAAACTTACAATAGGAGTTCTTATCAAGCGATTGAGTTATATGATAATGACACTTTAATACTTGGTAAGGCGATATAATATACATTTGTGGCGCCTTCAACAAGTGTTTGCTGGGTATAAAGTCATTGTCGTGCATCTTCACATCTCGTTCAACAGTAATATCCATCATCTCTTGCTGATCACGATTCTAGAATCTTTCTTCAGTGGAAAATTCTATGTTTTGAAGTGAGATTCCTGGTCTGGGCACATGGATGAGCATAGGTGGCATAGGAATTGTGGCTGCTAATAGAAGCAGCGCTAAATATAGCAGACAATAATATTATATTGCTTGGTGTGTTTGTGGTATAGAAGATGGCCATTAATGATATGTGTTTTGAATAAATACTGGCAGTTATTGTAGGTGAAGTCTTAGCAGAATTTTAATATGAGTGGCATTCTTATTGATAACAGCTGTCTCATGTACATGATTATTATGACATAGACCCCTTGACACCTCTGGAAGGCGTAGTGTTTCGGCCAGAAAATAAGAGTCGTGCATATAAATTTGTGTGATGCTATTCTGGGGTAAACGTTGGAATTTATGCAGCGTTTGACATAGCTGGAAATTATGCACATCAAATAAGAGCAGACTGGGTGTTGTTTTTTGGCATGAAGTAGCATACACGATGTGTATAAATTCGCAGTCATATGATGTGCGATTCAACTACTTAGAAGGTGCTGTGGGTTATAATCGAGTTTGAGGAGTCGTGTAAAAAGGGGCATCAAAAAATTGGAAGGCCTTTGTCATTTCCGTTCCAAATATCTAAAAGAAAATCAACAGTTACAAGAAGAGATTTCTCCTAAATATTATTTGTTCATTGGGCTATGAATTAAAGGTTCAAGGCACATATATAGATTTGGAGACAACAGGGAATGATACTAAAGTTGTTGCTGTTAGATGAGTTAGTATATAAGTACACCTTTGTAAACTTCTGATGATCTCTTAGTCCCCTGTTGAAGAGTGTAGTTTCAGATCTGTGTTATAGTTCATATGAGTCCTGAGTTCAAAGGGAAGTCATGAAGATAGATATTGGGCAAGGTTGCATATAGAAGTGCTCAGAAAAGACAACTATGCTATCTATTTGATGTTGAACCAATAGTTCTATAATAATATCTTTATTCTGAGATTGACTGCAAAATGAGTTTGGTCTACTATCATCAAAGAGGAGTTTGGTCTACTATTGGAAATTAAGGCTTTGTAATGTGACTCCAGAATCTAAATCGGTGTATAGGCAACTATAGCTATAAAATTCTATTGATATTGTTAAGATAACAAAGTAAGGAAGTGCAGCTTGTGCGTGTAAAGTCGCGCTCTATAACCTTTACTAGCATTCTCCTTGAAACACATACAAATATGATTCTTAGAGAAGGCACTTGAATTGTTCGACATAGTGCTTCAAATAAATGGTGTCGTGGTAACTCCAGAGATGCTAGAAGATGCAAGATGGATAAAGAAAGTGACTACTAAACTTATGTTAAATGGTTAACATTCATTTGTAGAAGACTCGAATAACTGTTATATGGGGGCTGTGAAAATTCAGTCTGAGCTCGGGATGGTGTCGTGACACTCCAAACTATCTATCGCCTGGAGGGTGTTGTCCTTTGACTACAAGAGTTAAGTATTTTATGATTATACCTTTGAATATTGATCATGAATTTTATGCAGTTAATCCATGCAATAACATTGGGATAGTAAATCTTGTATGCTCCTATCATCGATATTTCCCTTCATATAGTTTAGTTTTATGAACTATTTATAATCTCTCTCTGAAATGCTTTCAGGACAGATCAAGAAGCATAAGAGATTGCATTCAATGGAGAAAGAACTTGATGCTTGCAGTCATGGGACTAAGTTGATGGCTGAAAACGTTTCTTCGAAGAGGAGGAAATAACATTAAGAGGGAGTTTGACAAAACCATCAGAGGCAACCTTGATCGAGAAGGTTATAATGTTGACGCATGTACTTGGAGCTTTAGAAGAGAGCCACATTATAATGAATGCCCGATGTTGCCAAGCCTTGGGATAAATCCACAGTTTATTACGTTCACTCATGTTACTATGGAATCAGACAAGTACATCTGTGTACAAGAAATTGTTCTTGTGAACAAAGTTGTGTGCCAGATAATAAGAGTCTCTTGAAATAAAATATCTTCCATGACTAGAGTATGTAAACAGGGTATGCTTCTGTGACAAAGGGAGCAAGTAGAGGGCCTGCATTAGTGGACATCCGAGGATCTTGATTCAGAGGGAATAGACCATGTTGATATGGTTTCTCTAGTGATTAAGAAACTGTAGCAATCAAAGGACTACGATTCTTGAGATGGAGTTCCGTAGGCTGAAATGCCTTTATGCAGACACCTAAGTTTTGAGATTCCTGGATAGCTTGTGGTTCACCAAGAGTGATGCAAACTATATTAGAGATATAGTGCATAAGAATGCTATTTAGTCAAGGTACATTATCACTACAGAACAGATGGTCGATATTCTCACCAAGTCTTTTGCTAGAGAGAAGTTTGTGTACTTTCATGATAAGCTTGGTACATCAGAGAATGAAGCCTTAGCTGAAAAGGAGTTTTCAACATCAGTGATCTAGTATTTGTATGTTATTGCATTCTTCTCTTTGAGAGAGAAGTCTAAAGTGAAAGCCCTTGTTTCCACCCTCTGGGATGAGCCA
>MU223660.1:316532-335033 GCA_018584345.1 Thuja plicata
GATCTGCACCTATGCCTCCAAGGACTGCTATGAATCTGCCTTTGAATGTCTTTAATGTGTTATCAGATTCGCACCTTAGGACTGCTTCAATTCATCCTAATTTGCCCTTCTTGGACTGCCCTAATTCTCACCTTGGAGCTGCTCAAATTCGCCCTTCTAGGGCTGCAACAATTCGCCCTAATAATCTACTCAATATTGTCCAAGTTCGCCCTTCTAGGGCTGCTACAATTCGCTCTTGAATGTTTAACTAATTCTGCCCTAATTCGTCCTTTAGGGTTGCTTAATTCTCCTTGAATTCTGCTCTAATTCGCCCGTGAATAAGAGCTTAAAAGGTCCATTACAAAATGTAATTCGCTGTTAGTATTTTCACTCTTAGATAAGCTCATCCAAAGATCTTGCTGAAGGAAGAAGGCAACGCTATGTTTTTGGTTGCTTCTTACCTTCTCCAAGTCGCTCTAATGTATGAGCTTATTAAGATAAACTCTTGGCCTCCCAAGTTGGCCGACTTGGGTCCATAATAATAATATATTCTTTTATATTATTTGCTCCATATTTAATTATTAAAATCAATCCTTAATAATAAATATAACCTTTTATATTTATTATTATTATCCAACCGATTTTATCATAATTAAATATATCAATAATATATCCAATATATTAATTATTATTATTGCCACTTTGTCCAATGCGTTGATCTTTGTCGTAAAGGCTAAAACATTAACAACTTGCACTAGGTGAAGTTGAGGTCGCTGACAAGATTCCACTTGGTAGAGTTCAAGCCATCCACGACTCCTTGCATTCCTAGCTAGGAGTAGGAGTAGAAGTCAAGCCTAAGTTAGCAAGTTTAAGTTGTTGAAATGGAAGTTTGAGAGAAGCTATATTTTCATTGCACATTGTGAAGCCAAATCTTTAGAAGTGCAAATAGTTGATACCCAGTGAATGAATAGCATAAGTCCCCCTAAGTGATTACCAACAAATCACATTATTTCACTGAGCGAGTATCCACAATAGAAGGAACCTTGAAGTCATTTCATGATGTTACTTTGCAAGCTTAGCATGAGAGATGTGACCTTATATCAAGAGAGGATTGAGTAGTTGATCTTTCATCTCGAAACATTGGATATTTGATTCTGCATGTTGTAGTGGAACATAACTCACATCAACAATATGCCTCTCATATATCGAATGTAGACAAGCATATACAACAATTGAATGCAAGTCTTCTCATATTCGATCAGCAAGTAATTCAAAAGTATTTCTATCAGCATTTATTTTGTAATACTTCCATACCCTCATTGTGTATTAATACTTGAAATATCAGTTGTGAATTCCAAAGTCTTTTATTTGTTGCATACCTGAAAAGAAAAGACATATATTAGTGAATATACAAAAATAAAACTGCATTCATTTTCATGTGCGATAAATCTTATAACAATTAACAATAATCAGATACTTTAACATCAAAGCACAAGAAAATCAGACATAGATTTACCCTGGGAAAACCCTCCTCAAGGGAAAAAACCCAGCCACACCCAAAATATACCCTTTATTGAGATTTTCAAAACAATACAATAATATCTTGCTTATGCTGAAGACTTTTACCAGTCAGTTGATAAGCTTTATCATCAATTCGATATAAGACAATTTCTATGAGAGTATCTCTCATATACGTCTATCACATAAAGACTTACAAATACAAAATCATAATGTTGATTAAACATAGATCGCACATACAATGGAAATCTTCTACACTCTACACACTCAGCAAGAATACATCAAAGTATAGTCACTGTAATTACACATCAAAAACTTAGAAACTCAAAACTGCAGAGCCACTGTAACACTGCATACGAGAAGAAGTGAATATGCTCGAACCAAACTTTTGTTATACCCTTGACGATAGCTCAAGGGCCATCTCCATGACTGAACCGTCACACACTGTTTCTTGAAGCGTTACTGACCATTAACATTAACTCCCGCGTAATACCAAACCGATGGGAATGCCACACGAACGCATTCAACACAGAACAATAGTGTCAAACTAGAACCGACGAAGCAGCATATGAATTGACGAACCAATACATGAAAATGCCAGGTCATCGTGAGGTTGAGCCATGTCATCACATGTTCCATCTGTAACAGATGAAAAGGATAGGTAATATACCATAATGGTAGGGAGTTGGAAGACGTCAACAAATGTAATCATGATGCCAATAAAACTCGCGAAAATAAGGAAGGAGAAGGAACCAAATAGATACGACGCCATCAAAATAATGAATAATCTCTATCGCAGCTATCAGGACTTCAACACTTTCTCTTTGCAAGAGAGAGATCTTCAGTTTGTCATCTCATGACAAGTACACATAGCTGCAATAAAAAAGAATGTCAACAAAGATTTTCTCAATTTAATATTGTCATCTCAGCATGACATTCACCATGGCTCCTCCCAGAGGGTGAAAGAACAGAAAGCTAAGTCATGGATTCTCTCACATGACATCCACCATGGCTACTCCCAGAGGGTGGATCCACCATAGCTACTCCTAGAGGGTGGAACAAGGGCTTTCACCTCAAATTTCTTTTGCAAAGAAGAATGCATTAACAAGGGATTGCACCTCGAACTTCTCCCTCACGGAGAAGAACTCATTAACAAGGGATTGCACCTTGAACTTCTCCCTCTCAGAGAAGAACTCATTAACAAGGATTGCACCTCGAACTTCTCCCTCCCAGAGAAGAACTTATTAACAAGGGATTGCACCTCGAACTTCTACCTCTCAGAGAAGAACTCATTAAAACATATAAAATATCATCTGAATGTTGAGACTCCCTCTCGACAGGGGCAGCATTCTCATGGCTTTGATTATCACAGTACCAGGAAATTGGCTCTAGTGTTTTTCCAACAATGAGCTTTTGCAGTCACACTGCTACACAAGCTTGCTGATCCTTTGCAAAGGACTTGACATTTTACATCTGCCACTCAAGCTCCCTTTAAATCTGATTTTTGCAGCTGAATAGTCTCATTCTGAATGTCATTTCTTCCTCTTCGAAGAAACTAATTGCAATGACAATCTGAATAGGTTCTTTCTTCATAGAGCTTTCTCAGCATCATCAGAAGGTTCTACTATGTCAGAATTCACCTAGTCAAGAAGATCATTCTCTTCAAGTGCAATTAGAATTGTAAATTTCCATGAACAGAAATTTGAAGATCCGTCCAATCTGTCTTCAACTTTCAGTCCGTTCACAATTGTGAAGAGCTGAAACACACAAATTGAAAGTATAGCAAAGAGTAATACAGGAACCTAAAGATTCTGGTTTGGGATCGTTTCCTTAGACCCGCTTTGATACCATGTTAAGTTTTCAAACCAGAATAGCATAACATGTAATAATCAGAACCTTTAACATCAAAGCACAAGAAAATCAGACATAGATTTACCCTGGGAAAACCCTCCTTGAGGGAAAAAACCCAGCCACGCCCAAAATATACCCTTTATTGAGATTTTCAAAACAATACAATAATATCTTGCTTATGCTGAAGACTTTTACCAGTCAGTCGATAAGCTTCATGATCAATTCAAAATAAGACAGTTTCTATGAGAGTATCTCTCATATACGTCTATCACATAAAGACATACAAATACAAAATCATTATGTCGATCAAACACAGCTCGCACATACAATGGAAATCTTCTACACTTTATACACTCAACAAGTATACATCAAAGTATAGTCACTGTAATTACGCATCAAAAACTTAGAAACTCAAAACTACAGAACCACTGTAACACCGCATACGAGAAGAAGTGAATATGCTCGAACCAAACTTTTGTTATATCCTTGACGATAGCTCAAGGGCTATCTCCATGACTGAACTGTCACACACCATTTCTTGAAGCGTTACCAACCATTAACATTAACTCCTGCGTAATACCAAAACCGATGGGAATGCCACACAAACGCATTCAACACGGAATGGTAGTGTCAAACTAGAACCGACGAAGCAGCACATGAACTGATGAACCAATACATGAAAATGCCAAGTCATCGTGACGTTAAGCCATGTCATCACATGTTCCATCCGTAACAGATGAATAGGATAGGTAATATACAATAACGGTAGGGAGCTGGAAGACGTCAAAAAATGTAATCACGATGCCAATAAAACTCACGAAAATAAGGAAGGAGAAGGAACCAAATAGATACGGCGCCTTCAAAATAATGAATAATCTCTATCGCAGCTATCAGAACTTCAACAGCTATTGCTCCAAGTTTCCTTGCCATGTTGTCTGATCATAACCTTAATAGTGCCATTCAAATGTATGGGTCACACTGATTAGATTATGCTTTGGTAAGAAGAAAACACTAGAATAACTGTGGCCTCCTGTTATTCAAGCCTTTTTGTCAAAGCTAGTTGTTTTCCTCATTGTTTTCACCAAAGAAGCCTGTTGAAGATTACTTCTTTTTTATCATAACATGCAATAAGAAGGAAAGAAAGGAACTCTACGAAAACAACATAACCTTATATACCGACAATGGTTACACAAAATTTTCAGTAAACGATACTGACAGGCATCTCATTATTCTTAGCACCAGGTCCATAGAGGTATAATCCATACAAGTGTTTAATTGTACTTATGCAACTGGTACAATTGTTTGTCCAGTTTAGATAACATAGTGAAACGTACAGATATCACTATCATACATTTTATGGTGCAAGATTTTTTTGGCATAAGATATCCATATAAGCACAGATCTCATATTCTAGGTAATTTCCACAAGGATGAAAAAAATGTCAATGAACAGAATTTCAATAGATAGTGTACACGGTATGGCTCAAAATGTGTTTGCCATAGGACATCCATACAAGTACAAATATTCTATATTCTAGTCTGGGTAACTTCCACAAGGATTTCAAAAATGTCAATTTGTCAGAGTTTCAATAGATTTTGAGCTAGAGTCCCAACTGTCAACTCTTCAAACAGCTATGGTGTAAATACGAATCCTATTCACATTAGAGGAGACAGGTAGTTCAATATAAGCGCAATCTAGGAACACCACCCATCCCCCAACCGAAGATTAAAATGACTGATACACTACTTTCACATACTGTCTGTTGATTCACACTTGACACAGCTTACAACAGACAACAAGAAGAAAATATGTGCTCAGTAAAGTATGGTGAATCACATATCATGGTACCTTAGTACCTGACAAATCTTGAGGGGAAGAGTCAGCTGTGGCATGTAAAACAGAAAACAAAAAGAATAATAAAAAAGCAAAAATACTTAAAACAAAAGGACTTGAAATGAAGGGTTTGGAGGACTTTTGGAGGAAAATCTGAAAGTGATAAAATTATGAAAAATGGCATGTGCCGTGATGGTTTGTGTGGCCTCAAATGCTACCCCCTTGATGCTGTTGGGGGCATTGCCTCCAGATCCCCACAAGGGGGAATGCCCCTTGATCCTATTGGGGGCATTGTCCCTAGACCCCCAAAAGAGACACTGCCAAAACTTCAAAAGAGTATAAAAAAGGCAAACTACTCCCAGCAGCACCTCTGCTGCTAGCTTCATGCTGGTCAATATCAAAGGATCCAATTGGCGGTCCAGCCGTGTCTTCATGGTCCATATCTTTTACAACTGGCCCATATCTAGGAGTAGCAGTCAGAATCCTCTTTTCCTTCTTCATCTGCTTGTGTATTGTAAAGGGCCTATAGAAAATTGATCCAATTTTCCAATTCTTGATCTTTAAGTCTAAGTAGTCGATCCTGATTCTGGTTTGGATTCGGATTCTGGGATTTGGCAAATTTTTTTTTGGGTGGATTCCGGTACCGCAGGTATATAAATAGACATTTTCAAATATATATATATATATGTTTATAGATTCATACATGTAACATGTCAATGTTCATTCATCATTGGTTCAAAACTTCAAACATATAACAATAATAAGAAGTTAGAAACAGAAAAATGAGAAGATGAGCGATGCTAAACCTTAAAATATTCATTTTTTACCACCCTATCATATTCTCTATTAAAAAGCTCATAAGTTGGACAATCCATTTGCTCAATAAAAAGGGCTTGATGGTTAAAAAAAACCATATGGAGAAGCACATGATGCAGCTAGCCATATAACATATGTTTAAGCTCTAAGAACAATAGAAGGTACTCATAGAGATGTATAGCACATTATTTTACAAGATGAAAAACTTTTCAGAGAATGACAAAATATGATTTTAAAGACCTGCCTTACGAAATTCAAGTCCATCAAAAGAATTACACAGAGTGTTTAGTCTTGTTTGTCGCTCTTCTGCTGCTGCTGAAGAAGAGTGAGAATTAAATATCTCAATACCAGATAATATAGACTTTCTTTTCTGGGTGTTGATGGGATAGCAGCTATGAACTTGTCCATTAAATGAAAAAAAATTGATTACTTTCATACCTCAATGTTGCAAGATGCATTTAGCAATTTAGTTGTCATTCGAGGAAGGGAAATCACTACAATTTATTTGATGGATTAAACCCTTTTGACGGGCACCACCAGCTTTAAATTTGGACACTCTTTGTACACTTAATATCTGCACTCCTAAGTATAAATAATTTCCAAGCACCCGAGGCAAACAAGAAGTTGAATATTTCAGATTCACAATCTCTAACAGTGCAACTGAAAATCAGTTAAATGCACATAAAATTAAAAACACTACTCTTTGAAGGCTGAAGCAGCCAACACATGCAAATGTAATCATAACTTGTTGCCTGCCTTTTGTTTGTGTGGTGTCTGATGATGGTTTCAGAATGTCATGAACCTATAATTGTACATGTTGAATCTGTTCAAAGAAGTTATTCCTTTCATTCTTTCTCAGCATATGAGGAGCTCTATTGGCTTTATAGGTAGAGATATATTAATAGGTGCCAATTAATCCAGACACTCTTGCAACAGATTCTTTCCAGTTAAACTGTGCAGCACTTGGTTGCAACTCCAATATATGTAGAGCAACCTTTTGGTTCACATGTAGAACAGCTTGATCTAACTACAGCATTACCTGGACATTCTAAATTTCCAGTCTTTAGTTTTAATTGTTGTTGAAGATTAGATTTGGGACTGGGAGAATTGCCATTGCACAGAGACAGTGCTGTCCTCCTATCTCAATTTGTAACAAATGAAGAAACAAAAGTTTGGCTGGGTCTAGAGCATGTTGAAGAGAATCCCATTTTGAAAAGCCATCGGGATCATCACTTTCACAACATTTCTTATAATCCTCACTTCATCTTCTTTGTGAGAAGGGACCACCAGTTCCTACTTGTGGGCTTCTATGAGTAGGGACCCAGAACTTTGCATATTGCTTTTCTTTTATTCTGTTCTTGCTTGCCTTGGGACTTTATAGTTTGTTGTAGATGCTCACTCTTCTTTTTCATTATGGTTAAACGGTCTTCCATAGCCTATTTTGCCTTAATGTTCACTCCCCTCGCTCTACAGTTAATGCACATATTGCATTTTTATCATTGGAGCTTTATTCCCTTTCTTGGAAAAGTAACAACTTTATTAGGGGGGAAGCATTCCAAAAATATATTTTTATTTTTGGAGTAGGTTACCTTTTCAATATGAGCAAATCTTGTCAAATCAACTTCAATAAAGTTTAAGCACAAGGACTTTCTTGTTGTCATCAAAATTACATCCGAAGTCTTCATCATGTTGCACAAACTAACCTAATCTATGGTCGTCAAGTGTTGTTCAGCAGATTTGGTAGAAAATTTATGTCAACAGTACTGAACATTTGCTTCAACAATCAAAGTCCCAATTGAAATAATTATGTTGCTGCTTGCTTGGCTTGAAATACAAGTTGCCCAACAGGCATAGCCTTTATCAAATGTCAAAGTTAATTCTAAGATCCACCCATTAGCTTTAAGCTTTATGCATTACTATTCCTTATACATAGGCAACCGGAGGGAAAAGAGAACTGCTGCACTATCTTTTCTAACTTGGTAGAGACAGATTTGTGAGTCAGAATTAGTACAGCATTGATGTTATAGCCTTTTTCCAATTCTGAAGATGATTCTACCTTTACACGCATTACCTTTAGTAATTTGTATAAATATTTGTTATGTGTGCACATTTGCCTGAGGAAAAACTGAATCAGTTCCTCATTATTACAAACTTACGAGAGACAGCTTTGAGAATCATCCTTGTTTTAGAGGTCCACAGCAGACTTGTCTAGTATTGATATCTGAAAAATCACAAGCCTGAAATACCGACGACTCCCCCTCTATCTACCATAAAATCTTCCCCCTCTGCCATCTGGATTGGTTGAAGGCTGCCTTGATGTTGGAGCTGCATTTGAATCCTCTTTGGACATTAAATTCTCCCCTAATGATGCTACAGTACCTGCTAAGCCCTATAATCTTAAGTTTACACTTTTACATTTCATTTAATCTCCTTTTTATGATAAGAAATTTATTCTCCCTTAGGCATTGTCCTCTATTATTGACCATTTTAGTGCCATGGTCTTTAACTTATGTTTTAAAATATTTGTAATTTGACAATTTGTGCCCCAAGAAGCATGCTTGGATGCCTTTTCCCATGTCTTTACTAGACTGCCGGTAGATTGACAAGTTCATGTCACTAGCTAATAAGCCTTTAAAAGCTTGTGTAATCTTTTCATAAACTAGGTTACTTTCTAAACCTAGTACTTTTCTATGGTAGTATGTTCAAGTCCATTCACCTACCTTTGGTCTTCTGCAGATAATAATATAATTTCTTTTTTTCTCATGGTCTATTGACCTGATTTTCTATAGATACTGTATATTACTTTCTTCAGTAGAAAGGCCCACTCCAAGAAAAAATAAAATTGAAGTACTTTAGAGCTAAGGCAGATACAACCACTATAGGAAAAGAAATACCTCCAGCAGAGTAAACTATGGGTAAGGCAGGAGGGCACTGATTACAATCAGCATATAAAGGAATGTTCATTTTCACTGGGCCCAGATTCCTCCAGATCATTGCCTATTGAAGCAAATGAGTTAAACTCAGTCCTCTAGAAATGGTAATAATTTGAGTTCTTAATGAATTTACGCAATCACACCGCAAATTACCCACTAGCAACGGCAACCACGATCACATTGAAAGAGAGAAGGATATGAAAGCCTAGGAATCTCAATTGAGACATGCAAAGAAC
The DNA here is from genome assembly GCA_018584345.1 of Thuja plicata. Lineage (NCBI taxonomy): Eukaryota > Viridiplantae > Streptophyta > Pinopsida > Cupressales > Cupressaceae > Thuja > Thuja plicata. The sequence goes on from MU223660.1 coordinate 325,699, forward strand.
AAGCACCGCATGTATCTTTAAAGGTTTGTTCTATGAATATTTTTCTTGCCAATAAGTATTCTAACAATTTTTGCTTAGATAAGGCAAGGCACTCTACAAACATCGTCTGGGGAGATTTGGTAAAATGCAAGTCTTGGATCAAACCATTGGGAAATCCTGAAAATGAGAAAAATATTCCCCCTTTAGTTTTCCCAAAAAGATTTTGCATAGCTAGTGAAGAAATGATAATGGGATACAAAAAACCGTGCTCTTTGTCATCTGTATTTTTAGACATGCATTAGCAAATAAATCCTTATTATTGACTCTTTTACCTTTCCTTTAAACCGTCACTGGCTATTGATGTCTTACAATTCAAAGATAATTCTCAAGTAGAAAGATAATATTTCACAGTTTCTGATTTAATAATCTCCTCTACTGGTTTTCGTAAATAACTTCTTTCAAATATGCCGTCACTTTCTCACTCCATTTATTACTATGCAGTTCATCATTTGTATAATTTGGTTATCCTTCATGCTTTTCATCTAAGTTGCTGGTTCGTGTTCCAGTACGGATGCGAGTTCGAGATTTGGGTTCGAAATTTGTGCAATTTTTTTTTGGGTTGGGTTCGGATTCGTTTTGGGTTCGTCCGTACAAGATTTTTTTTTTAATTTTAAAAAAAGTATATATATGCAACCAAACAAAAAAGTTAAGCAATGGAGGTAAGAAGTTTTTCTTCTCATTCACAAATGCACAAATGCACAAATGACATATAAAATGGCAAAAAAACTTTATATAAAAGTCAGTTTTAGGTTTGGAGGGTTGAATAGACCTAAAAAGTCGAAAAAAAACTTTATTGAAAGTGAACAAAAACTGCCGTTGGGAGCCAAATTCGCCCCAATTTGCCATAATTCTTCCCAGGGTCATGCGGTGGTTTTGAAAGTCTGCCGAAGCCACACAAAAGTCTGCCAGGGTCCTGCTCGGCGAATTTGGACCGGATTACTCAGATTGGAGGCGGATTTTGGGCGTATACAAACCGACTTCGAATTGCAAGCGAACCGAAGTGCGAATTCCTGATTTCCAGAGCAAATGTGGTAGCATAGCTAATAGTAAAACAACATAGCAAAATACACCATATATGTTAATGTTTTAGTCCAAATGACATATGTTTTACCTTTTTGGCCTTTTTAGTGGTCTATTTTAGGGTTGGAGGGTTGGATTGACTCAAATAGACCAAAAAAGAACTTTTAAAAAGTCAAAAAATCCATTTTTTGGCCAAATTCAGCCTGGGTCCTGCCGCAGATTTGCAAATTTGCCATAAAATCGGCAAAACTCGTGCCGGGTTTGTCTGACAGAACTTGGGCAGACTTTGAAGGTCTGTGGCAAACTTTTGCAAGTATATGGTAAGGACCAGACTTTTGCAAGAATCAGACCAGACTTTGGGGTTGCCAGGGAAGAATTTGCTAACATAGCTTTTCATACACCAAGCAAGGGAAAATTGGCATCATGATGAGCCTGTTATACACAAGAACTTTTAATATTTTGTACTTTCATTTTTCTCACTTTATTTTAAGACACTAGTTTCTACTATGACATTTTTTTTATGCTTGAAGGACAATGCATGGTTAGAACATTTCAATTTTCACTCATTTGAATTCTACTTAGTTCAGTCACATTGACTATGTTATTCTGATTCCATCAATCTTTACCACATTTACTTTGCAGATCAAAGGGGACTGGATCAAGCCAGGGGCTGCAGTTATTGATGTGGGGACAAATGCAGTTGATGATCCCAGCAGAAAAGCAGGGTACAGATTAGTTGGTGATGTTGCTTTTGAGGAGGCCAAAAATGTTGCAGGATGGATCTCTCCAGTACCAGGAGGTGTTGGACCAATGACTATTGCAATGCTTCTTAGAAACACAGTAGATAGTGCAAAGCGGGCTTGTGTAGAAATGTGGTGTTGAAGGATCACTGCACACCTAATATAATATAGGCTAATACCATTTCTCTTCGTAATTTTTAAGAAGTTTCAATGAAAGGATTTATTCAAACATGACACGAGCACTTTGCCGTGGAAGAGATTTAATCAAGCATTGCAGAAACAGATTTCATTAAGTGTTTAATACTTACATTGAGCTTTCACTCATTATTTAGCTGCTTACAGTTGCCATCTAATATCCTACAGAGAGAGTGCCGGACGAAACTGGAAATTAGTGATCTACTTTGTATTAATATTTTTTCAACTAATAAGCAACAAATTAATTTATGACAATGGTTAATTGAGTTGTGGTCTAGTGGTTGAGATCCTATGCAGACGACCTTCGATTGAACTCTCTGGGGTCATAATCTATGACTGTGTAATGTCCTCAATTGGGAACCTTAGGGTAGTATGATAATTTTTTTAATTGAGTTGTGGTCTAGTGGTTGAGGTCCTATGCAGATGACCTTCATTTGAACTCTCTGGGATCAGTATAGATGGCTCTTTGTGGAATCTCCTCAATTGGGAGCCTTAGGATACTATGCTATTTTTCTTTTTTTTTTGGTATTTTTCAATCATATAAAACTGAAAGTAAATGTAAAATAGTGTTAACCTTATGCTTACTGGAATCAGCAATATATTTTAAAGAATTAAATAAATGATTGACGAATAATATCATGTTTGAGTTGTAGTATTCAGATGGGTGACCTCCTGGGAAGGTCCAATGCTTCACCTCTATGAGATTACCTAGATGCAATGAGTTGCTGAATGTACCATTCATTCTCACGAGTGATGGGAACTTGTGAACTACTACTTAAAATTTGACCTGCTCTGAAAAATATCTCATACTTATTAATTGATGAACTAAAGGGGCTTCACAATGAATGGCTCATAAGGCACAACACTTTCTTGTGGTTTTGGAAATGGGGTAACACCTTGGGGGAAACTCCGTGGTTAAGTGTGCTTCAGTTAGAGTAATACTAGAATGGGTGAACTCCTATGAACACCCAATGCTTCATCGGTGTGAGCATCACCTAGAGGCAATGAGTGCTAAGTGTACCATTCATTCTCATGAGAGATGGGTTCTTGTGAACTAGTACTCATGAAACATGAGTCAGTGAGTTTAACTTGAAAATAACACAGTTGAATCTTGTAATTTGACTTGCTATAGAAAATATCTCCTACTTACCAAATAATATCAATCAAATGTAACTTCAAATCTGTCCTAGAAATAACAGCTATTAGCAATTATTTAAAGCCTAAAATATTATAATCAGGTTTGGGAACCTAGTTAAACCTTTAATTATCGCTAATAGAATCAGAGAATAATTAAAGATTATGAATCCAAGAAACTTTGAATTAAGCTGAGAATATCAAAACCAATAATTGTGAGATCAAAACAAGTCGCCAATTTGACATTCCACCAAACAACAATCAATGACAAATTTAGCAAATAGATTCAAAGGTGGTTATGACAAGAGAGGGCAGAACACAACAACAATAAATCAACTGAATTGTTGTACAAATGGAAAATTAGGTGCACTATAATAATATTGTTAAGAGTTTGAAACAACTTGAAAACCCTAGTGTAGTAATAAAATTATTGGAAGGGAAGTATGACAATTGCTTGGTGATTGTACTATTTGTATTAGGGCTAGGAATGATTTCAAAACTAGGGGCAACACTAAACCTAAGAGGTGCACCTAATATGAGATACAAATCTTCAGTGAACAAATTAATATACTTAAGAAACTCTGCAACAAATATCAAATTGCTAAATTGCTAATATATGGCATTTTGCTTGTGAAATTGAATTAAACACTTTCAACAATAAGAATCAATCCAAATTGATGGGAGGGATTTTCATCTTGAAATCCAATTTTGAATTTGAAAGAGTTTTTGTTATTTAGAATTTCTCAATCAAGAATTTTGTCTTTGAATGTTCAAATTTGAAAGTTTGGATTTAATAATAACAAATATGGTAATCAACTTGGTTGTTTATCTTTTTTCTATATAGGCACTATACATTGGCCCTATTCATAGTTCACTTTTGCCTCAAGTAAAAACTGAAAAAATATTTTTTACATAAATAAATACATAGACCTCATAATGTGTCATTTATATAGCCTTTGACAACACCTAAATCACCCTTTTAAAGTAATGATTGTTTTAAATCATACTTATTTTGCTGCTTTTATTAATAAAAAATAGTACCTAATTGTTCTTTTCAAATAATGATTGGTTCAAATTATAATTTATTTCCAACACATTGTTAGGGTTGACACACAAGACTTGCACCTAACATGTATCCTCTCACATCAAATCGTGATTGCATGAGACAAATTAAGGACTTAATCAAATGAATTCATCAAATCACCAACCATGACAAAACACAAGAAGTATTGAGAAAGAAATCCGCTGCTATATTACTGAAAATGAAGAAGTGAAGCTGCTACAAAACCCAGAAAATGGGACTCAATACAAATCTGAAACATGTAAGAGACAAAGCTATAGGACCTGCCCCTGGAAAAGAATGAGAACCCCTAAAAAGAAAAAACAAACAAACTGAACTGATAACTCCCCCTGATCTAATCAAGAATTGATGTAGAACTGAAGCTCCACCATCTCTCTCCTCCAAAACAAAAAATAACACATAGGGATGAATGCAGGAAAAAAACCACAAAAGTAGGGGCCCAACTGACAAAGAGACATAGTGAACTGCTTGAAAACCCATCTCAACTGATAACTTACCCATGAAGGACTCCAAACTGCAATAGAACTACACCTATCTGCGCGACAAGACCCCTCAATCCATGCAAAAGATGAAACTCAACTCCACTTGCCCTTGAAGCACATGCAATCTCCTCATAAGCACATGGTCTCCTCATAAGCACATGGTTTCCTTTTTATTATTGCATTTTAAATTTAATTTCTATTTAGTGCTTTATAATTGAACACTTAATAGATACCAATCACATTTTTATGCAATAAAATAAAATAAAAAACAAATATAATAATAACCCTTACATTAATATTTATTAAGTAAATAGAATATATGACTTAATAGAGATTAAATTTTATTAATACCTATTAAGTGATCTATTTTAGTTACATAATAAATATTAATATTAAAGTTCATTATACATTTAAAAGGCAAAAGCCTTTTATAACCTGTGGATATATTAGGGTTAGAAACCCTACGAACAAAACTTCCTCTCACTTTGTATTATCCTTTGACTTTGCTTTTGCTATCTGGGCACACAACCACTATGGATATTTAGGGCTTCCTTTTCATTTTTGTGAGCATCTTCTGTAGACCTTCGTGGCCACAAAGCGTGAGGGCTAGGGTTTCTCTGTAACTGGAATTTTCTCTGCCGCACTGCTTCCTTCGAGATTTTGATGCCTCTTATGGGTGAGTTTCCATTTTCCCATCTTAGGGTTTCCAAACTAAAAATGACATCAACTTTTACATTACTTGAGGCCTACTACTTATATCGGCCACAGTCTCTATACTCTGGGCATTCATGTTTATAGTCTTTTTGTAATGAGGGTTTGCATAACTGGGTTCTTTGAAGCCCTAAATGCATTTGAAATATCAAGGCCTTCTATAGAAGACACTCAGAAAATAAGAATAAATCACGAGCATACATTGGTACATCTTTGCATAAACGTTTGGTGTTTGACTTGAAATCTGTAACAACTCCATATAAACTTGATCTCCGGGTTTAACATATATAATGCTATTTTCTTTGTCAATGCAGATTGTGGCTCTTCCTTTTCATGACTGTATTTACAACAAACTCTGTATATAATTTTTTTTCCAGTACGAGGGTTTTCTATTTTCTTTCTTGTTAATTTGCACCTCCACATGTATTTGATGAAGACATTGATGACTTTCCTTGTCTTGATAGTGGCTTGTTCTGGAGACCTTGATTACATTTATCATTCATTGATCTCTTGTGATTGCGGTAACCCTCTTTGGCACATATTTTACAATAAATTCCTGTAACCTTGACATGATTGAAATCTATGGTTGTTTACTTTAGCTCCTAAAGCCTTGTGTCCTTCGCTCATTATCACATGGCATATTTGTTTTGGTCAACTCCTTGCATATCACTCATGCAAACACTCTGAACCAGTCATGAACTTTCTTTACTGCTCTCCAAGATTGATAAAAACTATGTTGATGTTGTACCTCAAGCTACTATTCTTGCTCTGAAACATAATATTGACATTTTGATATTGAATACCATGACAATGAACATGTAGCATTGATAAAATTTATTCTCTGGCAGCCATTACTTGACCAACAAGTAAGGCTCACTGACACTTGTTGCTCCTAAGATAATGTTATTTCTATTATCATACAGTGAACATTACTGTTATGCCGCTCCATGATGACTAGTCTTCAAAGATGAGTTTGAACTAGTGTACTTGTAGATGCATTCTACATATAATATTGTTCATGATTTTGCACAATAACTCTCTGTTTATCAACAACAATGACACATATATTCTGTTCTTTATAATGCCATACTATGCTACGATTTGTGGAAACATTCTGTAGGATCTCAGTCGGTTCTTACTTGGTAATTATGAACCAATGAACTAACAATACTGTAAACTTCTCTATGAAGATAGTTCTATTTTTTTGACCATGTAACTAAAATATATTTGCATCTATGACTCCTTTGAACAATGTATGTGACAAAGAGGGGCTCTCTTGATACTTTGAATATATTCTAAAGAGGAAGTTGTATTTTACATATAGTTCTCTACTACTTTGAATATATTCTAAAGAGGAAGTTGTATTTTACATATAGTTCTCTACTCTCAAAACTTAAACCCCACATGCTAATAGTAATAGTATTATCTCCAAACTCTGTCATACTACAACAACCTTTTACTTGTTTTGATCTTCATGTCAAGCCCCTGCAAGATGAAGTTGTTGTCTCTTCAATACTAATGACTCTTATGAAGTCACTTTTGTACTGCACATATAATATGATCAATTCTTTTCATTGTGTGCTTGGTTTCATCTTGTTGTCTCTTCAATACTAATGACTCTTATGAAGTCACTTTTGTACTGCACATATAATATGATCAATTCTTTTCATTTTGTTCTTGGTATTCATGATGCTTTTCCTCCATAGCTCTGATCCTTCATTTTATGGCTTTTAATGCAAATGTTTTTTTTCTTTGACATGATGAATTGCCTCTAAACCCATTGTCCATGCATTGAAATATGACTTTCCTTTTGTTACTGCTACACTGCGTGCCTTTCATTCCAATATGGTAATGACTGTTGAGTTCTTTAGATTGCATTCACTGTCATGTTAATCTGATCTTACCATATGAATTGAATGTTCTGAGGGCATTTCATAACAATGACCTATATTTTTGTCATATTGATATAACATATCCTTTAAATCGATCAGATTTCCACAATCCATTGAGTTTATAGCTAGATTTCTGGTGTTGATTGTGTGTGTTTTTAAGCATCAACGTTTCGGATCACACTCCGTGATCCATCATCAGGCTTATTATTTTCTCCTTATTGTTCTCTCATCCTGATGATGGATCACGGAGTGTGATCCGAAACGTTGATGCTTAAAAACACACACAATCAACACCAGAAATCTAGCTATAAATAACATATCCTCCTTATGGATATAATATGAAGTCATGTTTATGTCTGTTCCTAAACTGTCATCAACACTATATAATACCTCTGTATCTACGACGAGGAAGCATATGATATTATATCACGATTGTTCTTGTGCTCGTGAGGTTGTTGACCAACATCATTATCATGTTTACTCTGTGTAAAACTATCAATTTCTTGCTGTCCTCATAACTGATTGTTGGCTCCTATAAAATATTGACATGGTTTATATTGAAGCTATTTAATGACTTTGGCTACTAGCTTTGTCTTGCACTGTTTTCATTATGATCAATTAGATCATGTCCCTAAGTAGATTGCTCTGATAACAGTCACATCTGTGCTAGATGTCCCTCTAAGAACAATGCCAGATTCCTTTGACACATATATACTTGAAATTTGATTATCAAATTCATCAAAGCTATGTCATTGTGCTTTATCTTTATCTGGCTCTTTGGATGTACTTTGCACTTATTGACCACAAATTTGGTTCAATATTTGTACTTTTAGATGTATGATAAGCTTGAAAATACCTCACTACGTTTGTTTGTAGCATTGGCATTTCCAACATCTTTTATCTCTGCTCCATCTAGTGATTTATGTGTGTGTATCACTGTCTTTCATTTGGTTTTCCATGAATGTTTTCTGATAAGATTCATTATCATATATGCTTTAGAATGCTCTCAGAATGTAGGGTTGTATCCTTTTACATTTGATATGCATCTATTCTATTTATCTGCTCGTGTTTTGTCCCTCATTTGCATGGTCACTGTTCCATCATCTGAAGACTATTATCCATTGCTGAAACCTTGATGTTATGATAGTGCACTATACATTTGCATTGATGAATGCCATATACCTTGAACACTTTAATTTTCTCTGTAGTTGTCCATCAACTTGTCTGCTCCTATACTATAACAATGTTACCCGCTGTCCATAACTGTACATGGAAGCTTAATATTTGTTCTTTATAATCTCATGATTGTTCTTGTAGTTATAACAAGAACAACGTGATATCATTGTTTATGTTCCATAACAACACATAAACAAACTTGTTAGAAAAAACATGATGACTTGATTTTTGTCTTCAGTTACTTTCTTTTTTGCAATGATGTGGATGATTTGTGTGTGTGTGTATTATTACACCTTCATGAAATTAGGATTAGAAACAACAACTCTATGGAAAGAAAATGCTATTTAATCTAAGAATTGAAGTTTAAAACCCATGACATCTCATGGTTCTCTATCTAAGCTTTGTTAAGAGATCTCTCAGTCTTAATCTCTCCCAAGGACAATCCTAGAACAAGATGTAAATGATAAACAATGCTCTAATCTAGCTCAAAATGCTCCAAGATATGTTATAAAACCAACAAATGCTTCTAAAGATGATATTTTAAATGCTATGCAAATGTTGAAATATTCTCAAAAGCTCTCAAATGCTCTCCAAATGCCTATAATAAAGATGCTTTGCTCTTGAAATTCTTGGATCCCAAACACAAAGAAAATGGCTTGTATTTGTAGCAATTTTCCAAGGGTAGGGGGTAGAGTGAGTTGATCATGATCAAGCTTTGGTTAAGTCAAAAGCTTTGATGTGCTTTCAAATGGAGGGAAAATTGGTTGGTTGTCCTCAAAGAAATTAGGAATTAAATAACTCAATCATTTAATTAATTTAGCCATGTAAGGGTGAATGGGTTGGATTTGATCTTTTTGATTTAAAC
>MU223660.1:337123-377362 GCA_018584345.1 Thuja plicata
TCATTTAGGGTTTGTCAATTTTTAATCCTGATAAAATAAGTCAATGAAGGTCAAGGATTATGTTATGCGATCAAACTGTTTAGGGTTGAACAATGATATCCATCAAAGGTTCCAAAATATCTCTCCTTTGAATCTGAAAATCTGCTTCTCTCGTGTGACCAAGATGTAGCACTCTTGAATTCGTTCGTACCAAAACCAATGATTTGCCCCCAAGTGATAAGTGAACCATGTGTAAATCTTGGGCAACTGAAACCTAGTTTGTGACAATGCAACTTAGAGACTTTATGCAAGATTTTTGGATTTTGAATTTTTTTGAATTTTTTGATTTTTTAGAGATTTTTGATTTTTTTGATTTTTTTTTAGAGATTTTTTTTTTTTTGATTTTTTTTGATTTTTTACCATCTCTCAAACAAGATCACATTGGTTTGCCCCCAATGTCTAGCAAGGTATAGGACATGAAAGATGGATTTTCAAGCTGATGGATTAGAAATGGAAATGCCATGATGGATGAAACATGCGAATGTGACCCCCATAACCATCTCCTCAAGATTACCCAAGCTAAGGAAAACGGATATAGAAATGCGAACATGTTTTTTTTTGGATAAGCAATGGAAGCCAATGATGCAGTTCTAGATCTCATGTGGGATGATGATCTATTATCATGAAAGTGTGTGATCTAAAAGAGTGGACATGTCAAGGGGTTTTTGATAACAAATTTTGTACTTTATGTCCTTCATTTTCGATCAAGACCAATGGATCAATTTGGGTAATATGTGGATAAGATAGCACAATCAGGATAAAGGGGTGATGGATTGTATGAGGGAATGATTTTGGGATCATGGAAAGACTGCTTAGGAATAATGAAGGTGAATTTGGGATAAGCAAGATCATGATAGGTTAGCATGGATGCAACAAGTAAATAAGCTGATGGAAAGGATAACGGTGTCAAGATACTTGATGCTCATGGATATGTTCAACCTTGTCAAGACCAAAGGTAAAAGAGGGAATATGGAAGCGAGTGAGGTGAATGGTAGAATATGGAAGATGGAGGATAACATGGATGAAGCTTGCCCCCAAGTGTAGAGTGCAAGCGGAAGGAATTACGCATGACGCCTGTTTGCCAGGTTTTCATCATGGTACTTGTCCAAGGTGCCACAAGAAGTGGTTTTCACCATAGGACAGATTGATTTTTCTTTACTTTTGCTACCAAGGTGCCTGTTTTACCAGGTTTTCACCAAGGCACTTTTTCTCTTCTTTTATTTTATTTTATTTTTTTGTATTTTTCAAAATTTCCCCAACATTTGGCTCTTTGGACAATGATCTTCTGAAAGATATGCTATAATAAACCATGGAGATGGCTAGGATGCTCAAAGATATTGATAAGGTGATGACAAAGGATAGATATGGAAGATAAGGGTAGATGGTGGTGAACGTTTTCTGCCATAGATTGGATAAGAGGGATGGAAAGATGGAAAGTAGGTGTTGGATAATGAATATGAGGATAAGAAAAAGATATGTAGTGGATGGAAATGTTGGCAAGATCAACTGTGACACACTTTGAAGGGTGGTGGAATGATGGAGGAACAATGGATGAAGGAGGTAAGGATGTAGATAAGATAGTGGATTTTGGGATGTAGGAACCCAAAGTAGACTTGGAAAGCGGAAAATGTTCGGAAGGAGATGGAGTGGAAGCCTTTGGAAGCTTGAATGTCAACTTTGATTTTTCTTTTGTGTGCAAGTCTTTCAAAAGTGACTTGGGAATCCACATAGTCTTTGATTTTTTTTTTTTTGGTGCTTTTGAATGCATTTCTTCAATGAGGGATTTAGGAACCCACACTTTCTTGGATTTTTTTTTTTTTTTTGGTGGACCTTTGCGGCCTCTTGGATATTTCATTTTCCTTTGTGGACCTTTGCAGCCTTTTGGATATTTCTTTTTTCTTTTCATTCACATGTCGATTAGATGGGACATGGTGATTTTTATACACATGTGGATTCTTGGATTTATGATTTTTATGTTGCACATCCAAATTGCTTCCAAAAGACTTAGGAATTTTGGGTGAATATGAAGAATATGGAGGGTTTATATGGATTGGTGTTTGGTAATTCTTCAAGTATGTGTGCCTTCATTGATCTTGATACATGGTAGGGTAAGTGGATGAAGAGCTAGGGATGGTAGGAATGGTTGATGGAGGAATATATGGACCCAATATGGATGGAAGGGATGAAGAATTTAGCTTTGGGACATAGGAACCCAAAATCGATTTGGAGGATGGTGAAGGCATATAGTTGTGTTTGAATGGAGGAAGATAAGGTGTGAAAGGGATATCAATATCTTTGGCATGAGTTATATTTTCAAGGCTCTCATCTTTAAGATTTATCTTTATACCAATAGGTTCATGAGTAGCTTTCATAGGAGAAACTTTGATAGGATCAACTGAAGCTTGAAGGGATTTATTCTTATGCAAGGGATTTGGAGGAATGATGGTTCCTTGAGGTGAATATGGAGGAGTATGACAAGGAGTTGATGGGGTATTTCATTCTTGACAAGGATCTTTGGATGGTGTAGAGAAGTTTCTTTGCTTTAGATTTTCAATATGTTCATTGGAAATGGTGGAAGGGATATCTTGATCTTGCTTGGGAATTGGACTAGGTATAGAGCTTGGGAGGACAATTTGTTCGTGAAATGGAAGAATATTAGTTTGGAAGACATGAAAGGGTGCAAGGGGATCATCACAAGCTTCTATGGATATGGGACCTTCATCAAATATGGGAGGAGATTGGATAACATCTTGATCTTGATTTTTATTGATACTTGTTTCTTTGCTCTTTGGATTATCCTCTTGACATGGAGCCACTTCTAAGGACAAGGTAGATGCTTGGATATGCGTGTTGAATATTTGGAAGAATGGTGGAGAATCCTTTTGAATAGGCATTGAAACACATGGAATCTTAGGGTCTATGATCTTTGAAGCATGAAAATGATTTGCAACAAGATGTAAATTAGCTTGGGTTTCTTTTAGAGGCAGCCCTTGAGGGTAGACATAGTCAACGTGGAAAGTATCGTCATTAAGCTCATGCTTTGGTGGAGGAATTTTGGATAGTTGTGAAGCTTTGTGAGATGGACGAAGGATGAAAGGTGTAAAGGTTATGGGAGAAACCTTGCTAGATAGAGGTTTATACATTAGATCTTGCTTGAGAGTGGTACCTTTATCTCCATTCTCTTTATTACCTTGATCACAAATAGGGTGGTCATGACATTTCTGTTGATCCAAAATAGGTGTGTTTCTCTCAAATTCCTCTTTGTTTGGAGAAGATGAAGATACAGATGGCCCATCATCATAAAGAAAAGGAAAAAATGATCTTAATGATGACTTGTTAAATGATGTATCCTTTTGTTTTTCCTCATCCTTCTTTAAGGTCGATGTGTCATATTTATGGAAATATGCTTATTTATCCTTCTTCAAAATTTGTTCCATGATTTCAAGGAATATGGGATCTTGGGATGCCTCCAATATTGCATCATCAGTTACTTCATCGTATGGAGTCCTATAAGATTTTGATCTTGATTTTCCATAAGATTGAATCGTCTTTCAAATAGATTCATAATTATAGATATTTGAAGGAATATGATCTATTTGTTGCACTGGATATAAATAACTCTGAAAAGGGTATCCAAATATGACTTCAAAATCTTTCCAAACCCTTGGGAAATGCCCCCTATTTTCCTTTCTTTGTTTTTGGGCGGCACTTGCCTATGTGTAGGTGGCCTTTAAATGTTGGTAAGCGGTTACTAGAATTACTCTACACAACACTCTGCAGTTTGTAGGCGGCACATAATTGTTTCTAGGTGACACATAATTGCTTGTAGGTGGTCTAGAATTGTTTGTAGGCAGCACTGAATTGTTTGTAAGTGGCACAAAATTGCTTGTAGGCGGCCCAAAATTGTTTTTAGGTGGCACATAATTGTTTGTAGACGGCCCAAAATTGTTTGTAGGCAGCACAAAATTGTTTGTAGGCGGCTCTTTATTGATCAAAGTTGAAATTTTCAATTTTTTTGAATTTTAAAAGTTTAAAGGTTTTGATCATACCTGTTAAAGAATATTATTGCGTGAAAATGAAGTACAAACTCAACACACACATCAAATTTGCACCATATCCCTAAAACAACACTAAAAGTGTATGTTCTCGGATGTTTTTACGGGTATACACAAGAATTTCTTCCAAACAATTTACCTTAGAGTCAAACAATTTTGGCTTTTAACAATGACTCTAAAAAGGTAGGTATGCTATTTTATCAAGGTTTCAAACCACTTCCGTTCTAAATATTGCCAAGATCCTTTACCCCCTTGCGGGCTTCCCACACGCACAAAAGTACGATTTTGCGCAATCCCGAAGGACTACTAGAGGAAGTGAGGATGGCTTGCACAAGGTTTAGTCACTTTCCGATTAAGGTAAAGTGCATTTATTTATAGTGGGTCGGACGACATCATGGTGAAAGCGAATACCTCCCACTTTGGGTCGTTCCCTCTCATCGTCCTCGTAAGGCAAATCTCAGGAGGCAGGCCCTTTAAAGCTCTATTTTAACTAACATGTATATGGAAAGTAAGAATTTAACTTAGTCCAACAGGTTTGGGAATCTGATTCACTCAAAGAGTGAAGAGCATATCCCTATTGTCTTCCTTTGTTCCAAACACCTCAAGAAATATTCGTTCTTTTTCAACCCCTTGACAAGGAGGTTCTTAAAATTGAAATGTGTGGTTCAATTCCTTATCCTTTTATTTGTATTAAATTGACTTTGCACGTTTGGCTTTTTGATTCACTTTGAAAAGTGAAGAGCATATGCCTAATGCTTGTTCAATTTAAACAATTAGAAGAATTTCCCTGATTATGCTAGATTTAAAAGAATGCCACAATTTAATCAATGCAAACTTGATAAGATAAATACCTCATTTTTGAAGCTAGCAAGGCTAGGCGCATTTTTGATCGATTTGGCTGATTTCAACTCACCTAGTGGTGATCGTTTCCACTCCGACTCCTCCAACAAGTTAGTCAACACAAATAGAGACAAAGTGAAGAAAACTTGCAAAATAAAATGACAATTTCCCTCCTAAAAGCTCTTTTAATCAAATTTGTCAAATCAAAGCTTAAAGAACTTAAGATCATAAATTAATCAAAGAGTGGGAAACTTTTCTTTGTAAGCAAAAAACACTTTAATGTAATGATCATATAGGTGTTCTTCTTCAAATAAAATCTCTAAGAGATTAGCTGCATGTATTTGTTTATCATTTTTAGCCTTAATTCTCACCTCTTTGCTAGGCCTTGTGACTCGTTTATCTGGTTTCTGCACTTTCAGGTATTTTTCATCTGCAGCAAAGAAAAACACAGAGAGTCAAAACAGTGAGTAAACCATTAAAAATTTGATTTAAAGCAGAAAGACCTACATGACATTTAATAGCTAATGAGCGGCATTTAAATGTTACTACGCGTAAATAAAAACTTTCAAAGCGACTTTTAAATTTTAATAGGCGGCTGGGGAAAATCCATAGGCGGCTAAATAAAAATGACAGGCGTCACAGAAAGTATAAAATGCGGTCAAATGTTGCTGGAACACGGCTCTTCAAAGTTCACAGGTGGCACACTTTATCTCACAGGCGCCACACTTTATTTGACAGGTGGCCTAAGAATGAAAGACATAAATAGAAGAAAAATCCTTAGGCGGTTCTTAAATCTTCGTACGCGGCTCTTAAAACTTCGTACGCGGCTATTAAATCTTCATACACGGCTCTTCACCTGATTTCTGCAAAATAACAAGAAAAATGATCCGAAACACACAAAATTTTAAGAGAAAAAATGTTAGAAATGAAGCTTAAATTCCCACGGTGGGTGCCATTTGTGTGTGTATGATTACACGTTCATGAAATTAGGATTAGAAACAACAACTCTATGGAAAGAAAATGCTATTTAATCTAAGAATTGAAGTTTAAAACCCATAACATCTCATGGTTCTCTATCTAAGCTTTGTTAAGAGAGCTCTCAGTCTTAATCTCTCCTAAGGACAATCCTAGAATGATAAGTAAATGATAAACAATGCTCTAATCTAGCTCAAAATGCTCCAAGATATGTTATAAAACCAACAAATGCTTCTAAAGATGATATTCTAAATGCTATGCAAATGCTAAAATATTCTCAAAAGCTCTCAAATGCTCTCCAAATGCCTATAATAAGGATGCTTTGCTCTTGAAATTTTTGGATCCCAAACACAAAGAAAATGGCTTGTATTTATAACAATTTCCCAAGGGTAGGGGGTAGAGTGAGTTGATCATGATCAAGCTTTGGTTAAGTCAAAAGCTTTGAGGTGCTTTCAAATGGAGGGAAAATTGATTGGTTGTCCTCAAAGAAATTAGGAATTAAATAACTCAATCATTTAATTAATTTAGCCATGTAAGGGTGAATGGGTTGGATTTGATCTTTTTGATTTAAACTATACAATTAATTGATTAAATTCAATTGCATAATTTGATTAATCCCTTTTAGGCTTGAATTTAATTATTTGATTTCATGATTATTTAATCCTTTGATTTAATTTGATTTTTGTCCACTTTGCTTGATAAATGTCCATTTGATTTGATCCATTTTAATGCATTGAGATTTGATTTGGGGCATTTGGCTGAGATTTACAATTTTGAATGCTTAAGATACACCTGGTCAATTTTAGGTGTCTACAATTTGATGTAAGTACTTGTATGGAAGTCAATTGTCTAGAGACAAGGCCCAGATCCTTCATTGCTCAATATTCGTATTGACTCATCTTCTTCATCTTGCAGGTGCATTGAGGACATGACTCTTTAACTAAGCGTTGATCGAGGATACAACACCATCCGTCATTCCCCCCCAAAAAAAACAAAACAAAAAAACAATGGTATAAAACTTATTAGTTTTTGATTAAATTTTATTTTTAAATATTAACTAAAATAAGGTAATTTCTAATTAAATAGTTTATTCTTAAATAGTTTTTCTCTATTTACACTACTGGTAAGGTATAGGTTATTCTTATATGATCCTTAATTTAAGTTTGTTTTGTAATACCATCTAAGTTGGATCCTCCCTAAATATATCATATATGATTTTTATTTTATGATAGATAATTCTTTTTATTTACAATATCTTAATAATGAATGGATATAATTTAAACACGAATACAACAATTATATTATAGCTGCAATCAAAATCAAGAAAAAATCATTGATTAAGTAAATCAAGTAAATAGAACATTGTGATTTTTTAAGTTATTTAAGCAATGCCACAAACTTATACTAGTGAGAGAAATTGGTATGAGATGATTAATTTTCATGTTTGAGAGACATTTGTCTTATATGATATGTCCTTTTAAAATTTTTAAGTACTTTTAATTTGAAAACACAAAAAAAAGGAATTACAAGAAAACACTTACAAGAAAAAATTTCAAATAAAATAAACATAAAAAACATGAATATATAAAAAAGATATACAAAATTTGAAAGAAAAATAAAATAAAATTTTAATATACATTACAAATATGTAAACATAAGTTTATACTTTTCAAAAAATAAAAATTATAACAAAATCTTTTTATATTAAATTTGAAAATAATATAAATCATAAATAACTAATAAGACATGAAGTCATGCAATAGAGTCTCCACTTCCTATTCCATATACAAAAGCTATGCAAATTGATAGAAAGTCTTAAATAATCAACTCTTTGGGTAGAGAAATAGTTACTTTCTATTGGTTAAAGTTTTCTTTAATACATTTGAAAAGTAGTCACTTAAAAGAACTAACTTTATATGCTCAAAATTTTTAAAAATTGACATTGTAAGATCATATTATAATGCAATAAAATTAATTTTATTATTCACTCTCTTATAAATGAAGGTATTAACTTTATAACTGTACCGTCATAAATTGTAAGCACCTTATACATGTGTACAATTTCATGATTGTTTAATACCTACCTTAGTGTGTTTCCATTTTAACATGCATAATGAGACTTCATGTTGCACTTTATGTACACCATGTTGGCTAAATATTTTGCAAAGTCACTTAAGCTACAACTTCGTAAAATGTATCTTTTAGGCAGCAATATGTGAGATTACTCCCTCCTCTTAGCAATAGGGGAGGCTCCTTTCTTACCGCAGGTGGCTTCAAGTAGAATTGAACTGTAACACATACAGTTCCCCTTGAAACAGTAATACCGGTGGTTCATAGATTGACTTAAGAACAATTGACTGAGAAAACAGTGAATTTATCTAAAGATGAAATGATACAAGAGCTCAAAGTCTCTTTTCCTCACTTCAAATAATTACTCTATCTATCTAACTCCCAATACTGAAGCCCAAAGGCTTCAGTCCTTGGAATATTGCAACCACTACTTTCTATAGTAACCCCAATCTCCTGAAGCACAAAGTCTTCACAAAACTTGGATTAAAGGTGCTCCGATGATATAAACAAGAAAACTATTTAATCTGAACAAGGATCAATGAATGCAACATAAGAATACATCCATTAATAATTAAGACAACAACACAAAGTCTATTAATCTCTATTCCTTGATTCAAATGCTTAACTCTTCTACAATGAAACACAAAGTCTTCAGAACTCAAGAGTTTTGCCTATAGTTTACTTGCACACAACAAAAGATTAATATTTACAACGAACCCCCTCCTTTATATAGGAAAAGAGGAGAGAGACAAGTGAAGAAGAAAGAGGAAACCCTTAACCACTTTGATTTATTCAATCCTTATCCCTAACTAACTTTGATCTATTCAAAGCCTATCTAAAACTAACTAACTTTGAATTATTCAATGCCGTAGGACCTAATGTCCTTGCAACATGATTACATGAGACAACTTTGCATGTGATACTATCACATGCAATTACATATTTTTCTTACACTACATTTAATCTATCAATTACAAATTACAAAATGCATAATGAAATACTCTAAGTGTCTGACAAGACACAACATCTATTTGCATAATCCTCTGTCGGTTTTCATGTCGCTACTAGATGCCCAATGACTGATGTGTTCTGGTTGGTGAAATAATCTTGAGCTAGAATATGAATCTTCATCCTCGTTTATTCTGCATCATAGTGGTGATTGCTGGAAAAATATCTTTTCATGATCATTTTAGTCTTGAAAGCATTCTATGCCAATCATCATTGCATCTTCCATCCCTTTCTTTGTATAACTCCATCATATGGTTGTTCCTGCTTCATATGCTTCTGCAACCTCAGAATTTGTAATTAAGATTTTGAAACTTAATCACATGTTGGGAAGAGCTCCACATGCCGTATTTTGGGGAAGATCTCTTTTCTTTGCAAGCCTATGGGGAGTACTTTGCTTCTTGCAATACGAACCTTCATTTGTTTGAGGGGAAGAACATACATCTTATAAAAGGACACAAAAAGGTGGGCCTTTTTACTGTTTTGCATATTAGAAAGCTGGACTTCTTCTTTGATATGTAAGTATGAACATGATGAAAGAGTTTGGTTTTTCAATCCATAATGCATATTGGGAAGAACTTAGTATTTTGGAGGCATTGCACGTATGTGGACAAAAAACTTTGAGTTTGATAAAATGAATACATTGATGCATATATGCATGAGCAAATGTTCAATATGCAAGGTGAGGTTTTTGAAATCATTTGCAGCTTATGAATGGACACACTATGTGCATGGTGGGATTTTTGGAAGCAAATGAATATGAAGATGAAAGTGAAAAGTGGGCTTTTGGCTACTTATCATATTGGAAGTCTCACACTTGTCTTTTCATCATTGAGAATATGAAAAGGTGGGATTTTTATTGTATCTTGCATATGAGGCAACACTTGGTCTCTTCTTATTTGTTTTGGAAAGTCACCATAAAAAATGGGGTTTTTTAATCCTGACTTCATATGAGGATAAATGACATCCTCATGTGCAACTTAGAAAAAAATGGAACAAGAAGACGAAAATGGAAAGACAAGAAGAACATGAAACGAAAATGCATATGCAACAAAGAAAAAGAATAAGGAAATTATACCTTGTCCTTGAATGCAAAAACAAAAGAAGAACTGCAAACTTCTTCCTTAAGCAAAATTTTTGAAATCATATGAGGATTTTGAATTTAGCCTAAGAAGAGAAGAGATGAGATATATAGGCAATCATTCTTGAACAATTCTTCACAAAAATTGAATGCCACTTCTTGAGTCATGAAAGGGAAATGACAAATGTCCATAATGCAGTTAAGATTTGCATAAAAACAACAAACAAGAAGTCTTTAACCAAAAATGTGCCCCATAAAGAAAAAACTCTTCCTCCATAAATGCATTTGTATTTCAAATTTAAAAGAAAGAATGAAAAATATTTTTGTAAAACTTACCAAAAATATGCCCTAAGAATAGGAGTAGAACTTGCAAAGATTTGTGGCAAATTTCATGGAGATGAAAACGTTCTTGCTTGCTATGATACCCTAGGCAGACTTCTTTGGCAAAAAATACAACTCTGTATGGAGATGAAACTCACATTTTTATGCAAGGTAAGAAACAAAAATCCCATCATGGCTTTCTTGCAAGAGAAAATACAGCCTCTTGTGGAGAGAAAACAGATTTAAAAGAACACATTACATATTTTTATTTTGCATCAAAATATGCTATGCTTTCAAAAATCGACACCCTCTTTCAAAACTATGTTTTATAAAAGCTTTACATATTTCAGTACATCATTAAAAATAATATGTAATCTACTTAAAAATCGACGCCATGAAGTTTTGAGGAAATCGTGGTCTTTTTTTAAAATCCATTGCATATGTTTTAAACTTTCAAAACGATAGGCAATACCTTCAGAAATTGACGCCCTATCTCAGAGTCAGGCCACAGGCTTTAATAAACCTAATGCATATGCTTCTTCACTCCAAATGATATGTTCTTTTAATGAAGAGAAACATATGTGACGAGGATAAAATTTGATGCCTTTATGTGAAACATAAACTGAGGATTTTAGAAAAGGAAAAGACATGTCTTTTTGTCTTTAAACACATATGTTTTCCGATTAAAAAAAATGACGCACTGCACTTTTAAAAGGAGTAAAACCGTGGTTTCTATATAACATATGTTATGTTATTTAAAAATGATGCCTAAAATACTTTACAGGAAACCACAGGTTTTAGAGGAGTCTTTTACATTATCATTTGCTATGTAACCAACATGCTTTCTCCTCCAAATTTGACGCTATCCAACTTAAGACCAAGTCACGTGCTTTGTAGGGGATTTTTGCATTTGTTTAAACATATCAAATGATATATAATGAGCATAAAATTTGACGCCCTCCTTTGAAGAAGAATAAACATGTTTTTAATGAGAAAAAACACATGCAAAAGGAACAAAAATCGCCACCATATGTATAAAAGGTGAAAAACGTAAGCTTGGGAAGAATAAAATAAGTTTTAGCAAGCTTTTGCACATGTTTTAAAATATGCATACTCGACTAAAATCCCCACCATTTACCTAAGTTAAAAATAATAACTTAAAGATAAATGCAATCTTATTCAAAAGCTCACCTCTTTACTTGCCAATCGAAGTAGACTTTATATATATATATATATATATATATATATATATATATATCAAATTGAATATGCAGATGTTATACAAAAGTCCACTTAACAAATAAAGAACTTAATTTTTATATGCAACTTAAAATTTTAATGACTTGATATGCAGATTATGTTTCAAAAACCCACTATCATTAAAATCTATAAGCAAAACTTCACAGAATGACGTGAAATTTAAAATGGAGTTCAAAATCCATCTTTCATACAAAATGAACCTTCAATCTATGCAATCAACAAGAAAAAATCCACCTTGTAACAATTTTCCTAAGACATGCGAACTGCCAACAAAATCCCACTGGCAAGATCTTAAAAAGCCTATAACTTGAGTTTGACTAACCCGAACGACGCCTAAGATAGATCGAAATGAGCGAAAAAATGAAAGCTACAAAAATATGACAAGAAAAAAACCAAAAACAAAACACAAAAGAAAGAAAAACAAAATAAAGACAAAAATACTAGATGTTCGCAAGAAGTAAAAACAAACAAGAATCAAGGAATAATTGATTCTGTTGTACAAAAATCTTGCAGAACATCGACCAAATTAGAGAATAATCCTATGAATTGTTTGGGAATCGCATAGGGTTGTTCAATTTTGTGAATGCAAAATTGAGGACAACAGCTGGCTCTGATTGGGGAACATTCCTTGGTTCTTCTTCAAAACAATGAGGAGTGCAAAATCTAGAATCTCTAAGTGCCTTTATCTACTCCATTGGGCTATAGAGTCAGGTGACCAAAAACACAAAACAAAAAGGACTAAAAAGACAAAATGACAAGGATGACGCGACCGATGCTAAGAAAAACCTACTTAAAATAAAATAAATTCGTGCAAACACACTTATTGAAAACAAACAAAACCTACCTAATTAAAACTAGTCGACAACAACTTTTTAGATGAAACCATTTATTGGCTCAACAAAATAGCTACCTTTTTTCAACAGCTTGCAGTACTTTGAATGTTCATAGGCAACTTTGTACAAATGAACCATGAAAAACTGGATCAATGATGTCAATGCTTGATGCAACACCACCTGGATGAGATGAACAAATTCACCTTCTTGAGATAAATCATATGTACTTTTGCTCCAAGATGAGTTCATAGATACAATTTTCTCTTGCTGAACTACACATGCTTCTTTAGTCTCTTCTTCAATTGTATCTTCATGCTCAGGTACAAGAGGAACATCTAATTTTCCGTTGGCCTCCAGCCAAGCGAGATGTCTTATGGGACATCCCCTTGATCGAACAAATTCTGAACTCTTCTTGTTGGGTGCAACTTGAGTGATTGGTTTTTTAACCATGACAATTTCATGCTCCAAATGATTCCCTTTATGTGATTTAGATAAATACATGACTGCAATGCATCCTTTAGTATGTTGTTCACAAACTTCAAATTGAGGAGAATTATCAACAAGATTTGAACAAAATTCTTCTATAGTAGTCATGAAATGATCTTCATCAAGTTTGGGGGTAGGACATTTATGCAATACTCATTCAAGTTCATGACCTTGAAACAAAGATGTATTATTGGGAGCTTGACTGGAACCTTCATGCATGTCCATCTTTTCATGTCTAATGACACGATTATCATTGTTCACTTGAGCATCAGAATAATGAGTTGCATCTTTCTATTTTTTATCAACGAATTTCTGAGACTGCGTGAACTGGAAATAAGAGTCGCCAGGTATGTCTCTTTCCTTTTCCTGTAAGAGAATAGGAAGATCACTATCTTAAGATTCAGGATGCTTTGTTCTTGCCTTCGTTGATGGTGCCTCAATAGAAAGCTTCTTTGGTGATGAAACCAACTTTGTTGATTCTCAACAGCAGAACTACAATCAACGTTTAGAAGAGGTTTTCTTTATACATCTTCGTGAGGAACAAAAAAACATACCCTGAGCTATTTTATTTTTGGGAGAAAACAACTCATTTTCTAACCTCTGCATCGCATGATCCATTCTTGTCATGGAAGAAAATGAATTAGAAGAAAGATAACTTTCTTCAAACCCATTTTCTTTAATTCTTATTTGCCCAGGAAGAATAAGATCATCTTCAATTCCAATGGTCAATGTCTGTGCAGCTGCAAGAGTAGCAGGAGATGCTCTTCTCAATAGAAAAATGACTTCAGGAATCTGAGCATTAACATAGAAACAATTCAAATTTGCAGCTGTAGGTCGAGCAATAGCTGGAATCCTTCGTATAATTTTTTGAAATGAGCCACAAATTTATGCATACGCACGTGAGATGCCTTCTTCAATTGAGTGAGTTTGGCTAATAGGGCATGAGAATATTCAGGCGTCTTGAACCTTTCTTCAAACTTGGCTATGAGAGTAGCCCAGTTTGTGATAGTTTGTGGTTCAAGAATATAAAACCAATCAACAAATACATCTTGGAGAGTTTTCACAAATAGTCTCACAGACACGTCCTCCTGTTCAACACCGAGAACACCACATGAAATGCAAAAAGAAACAATATTTTCATCAGGATGTTGTTGTCCATTGCTGAAGAACTTTGGAAAATTCTTGTGTGAGCCATCAGGAAGAGCATGTAGAGGTAGAGCTAGATTCAACGGACCAAAAGCATTTCCCTAAGGACCTTGGGAAATTTACATGTCCTTGGTAAAAATATTGAAAAACTACAAGAAATATCAAAATGATGGAATAATTACAATGGATAGGACACAAGCATACTTCAAACGAAAGCATGAGGCTTCCGAATACGTATCGCGTCCCTAGTAGAACAATTAGATCAACAAAATAATTTGGATGAAATGTCATTTAGTTCTCTCCTGTAGAACAAACAATTAATCCTTTTCTCTTGTTTCAGAAAAAGATTACAAAGTGAAGGTAGATAATAAACTTATAAAAATATCAACACAAATATTTAAAGAAGCAAAGTGTCCATGAAGGTGCAAAGTCCTTTGTCGCTTCCCCGGGACAAGAATTTCAAGTAGAAGCTCAAAGTATTCTCAATCGAACTTCTTATCAACCTTGTGATAAAAATGTGTTTCGTTCCCCAACGGAGTCGCCAAAAATTATTGGCTAAATATTTTGCAAAGTCACTAAAGATACAACTTTGTAAAATGTATCTTTTAGGCAGCAGTGTGTGAGATTTCTCTCTCCTCTCAGCAATAGGGGAGGCTCCCTTCTTACTGTAGGTGGCTTCAAGTGGAACTGAACTGTAACACATATAGTTCCCCTTGCAATAGTAATACCAGTGGTTCAAAGATTGACTTAAGAATAATCGACTGAGACAACAATGAATTTATCTAAAGATGAAATGATATAAGAGCTCAAAGTCTCTTGTTCTCACTTCAAATAAGTACTCTATCTATCTAACTCCCAATACTGAAGCCCAAAGTCTTCAGTCCTTGAAATATTGTAGCAACTACTTTGTATAGTAACCCCGATCTTTTGAAGCACAAAGTCTTCAGAAAACTTGGATTAAAGGTGCTCCAATGATATAAACAAGAAAACTATTTAATTTGAACAAGGATCAATGAATGCAACATAAGAATACATCCATTAATTTTCAAGACAACAACACAAAGTCTCTTAATCTCTATTCCTTTATTCAAATGCTTAACTCTTTTACAATGAAACACAAAGTCTTCAGAACTCAAGAGTTTTGCCTATAGTTTACTTGCACACAACAAAAGATAAATATTTACAATGAACCCCCTCCTTTATATAGGAAAAGAGGAGAGAGAAAAGTGGAGAAGAAAGGGGAAACCATTAACCACTTTGATTTATTTAATCCTTATCCCTAACTAACTTTGATCTATTCAAAGCTTATCTACAACTAACTAACTTTAACTTATTCAATGCTGTAGGACCTAATGTCCTTGCAGCATGATTACATGAGACAACTTTGCACGTGATACTATCACATGCAATTACATCTTTTTTTTATGCTGCATGTAATCTGTCAATACAAATTACAAAATGCATAATGAAATACTCTAAGTGTCTAACAAGACAGGACATCTATTTGCATCATCCTCCGCCGGTATTCATGTCTCGACTGGATGCTCGATAACTGATGTGTTCTGGTTGGTGAAATAATCTTGAGCTAGAATATGAATCTCCATCCTCGTTTGTTTTGCATCATAGTGGTGATTGTTGGAAAAACATCTTTTCATGATCATTTCAGTCTTGAAAGCATTCTATGCCAATCATCATTGCATCTTCCATCCCTTTCTTTGTATGACTCCATCATATGGTTGTTCCTTCTTCATATGCTTTTTCAACCTCAAAATTTGTAATCAAGATTTTTTAAACTTAATCACATGTTTGGAAGAGCTCCACATGCCATATTTTGGGGAAGATCTCTTTTCTTTTCAAGCGTATGGGGAGTACTTTTATTCTTGCAATACAAACCTTTATTTGTTTGAGGGGAAGAACATACATCTTATAAAAGGACACAAAAAGGTGGGCCTTTTTACTGTTTTGCATATTATAAAGCTGAACTTCTTCTTTGATATGTAAGTATGAACATGATGAAAGAAGTGGGTTTTTTAATCCATAATACATATTGGGAAGAACTCAGTATTTTGGAGGTATTGCACGTATGCGAACAAGAAGCTTTGAGTTTGATAAAATGAATACATTAACGCATATATGCATGAGCAAATTTTCAATATGCAAGTTGAGGTTTTTGAAATCATTTGCAGCTTATGAACGGACACGCTATGTGCATGGTGGGATTTTTGGAAGCAAATGCATATGAAGATGAAAGTGAAAAGTGGGATTTTGGCTACTTTTCATATTGGAAGTCTCACACTTGTCTTTTCATCATTGAGAATATGAAAAGGTGGGCTTTTTTTTGTATCTTGCATATGAGGCAGCACTTGGTCTCTTCTTATTTTATTTGGAAAGTCACCATCAAGAATGAGGTTTTTAATCCCGACTGCATATGAGGATAATTGACATCCTCATGTGCAACTTAGAAGAAAATAGAAGAAGAAGAGGGAAATGGAAAGACAAGAAGAATATGAAATGAAAATGCATATACAACAAAGAAAAAGAATAAGGAAATTATACCTTCTCCTTGAATGCAAAAACAAAAGAAGAACTACAAAATTCTTCCTTAAGCAAAATTCTGAAAATGATATGAGGATTTTGAATTTAGCTTAAGAAGAGAAGAGAGGAGATATATAGGAAATCATTCTTGAACAATTATTCACAAAAATTGAATGCCACTTCATGAGTCATGAAAGGGAAATGACAAATTTCCATGATGCAGTTAAGATTTGCATAAAAATAGAAAACAAGAAGTCTTTAGCCAAAAACGTGCCCCATGAAGAACAAACTCTTCCCCCATAAATGCATTTTCATTTCGAATTTAAAATAAATAATGAATTTTTTTTTGTAAAAATTACCAAAAATATGCCCTAAGAATAGGAGTAGAACTTGCAGAGATTTGTGGCGAATTTCATGGAGATGAATTTTTTTTTGCTTGCTATGATACCCTAGGCAGACTTCTTTGGAAAAAATGCAGCTATGTATGGAGATGAAACTCACATTTTTATGCAAGGTAAGAAACAAAAATCCCATCATGGCTTTCTTGCAGGAGAAAATGCAGCCTCTTGTGGAGAGAAAATGGATTTAAAAGAACACATTACATATTTTATTTTGCATCAAAAAATGCCATGCTTTCAAAAACTGACACCCTCCTTCAAAAACACGTTTTATAAAAGCTTTACATATTTCAATTCATCATTAAAAATAATATATAATCTACTTAAAAATCGACGCCATGAAGTTCTTATAATCGAGTTGAAGGAGTTACTCAGCCGAGTTAGAAAACTAGTCATAAATGCGATTATATCACATTTAATGCTTTGTCACAACATTAATTACATTACTACAAGAATTTATAATGGTTTGTTACATGATCAACGATTCAAATAAATTAGAGTAAAGATATAAGGCTTAGATCAGGTGCCAAAAGAAATTTTGCTAGTACCAAGAAAAACAAGTACCGAGGTAAAAGTGACATGGTCATTGAATGGAAAAATAAGATCTAACGATTAAGAACGATTCACAACAACCTAAAACATAAGATTAAGAGGCATAAAATCTTGTATATAATGTATGATTTACAGAGAAGAGAGAACAAGAGAAGGTTGATATTGTTGAAGAAGTTGTTAAGAGTTATTGTTATTGCTGAGAAAGTTAAAGGAGTTATTTGAAGAAGAAAGAGAAAAGAAAAGAGCACCGAGCAGAAATTTAGCTACAACAAAGGAGATCTGAGTAGTCTTACAGTTTGAGATTGAGGTAACACATATCAAAGCACATAGAGTTTGAACAACATTTACATTTGATGCATTTTTCAAGACATTGTTGAGTTATTGATACTATTGTATTGATATCTTTAAATCCCAATACAAGGTAGATCTTAATTGATCTTATATTTGTAAATCCTTTAACAAGGTACATCTCTAAGAGTAGAGTTTGTAAAAATCCTCTAACCAGGTAGAACTAACAAACTTTTTATACTCTTAACCGGGTAAGCTATCAAAATGGCTAAACATTGTAAGCTCTAACTGAGCACCCTTTATACTGCAGTTAGTGAAGGTTGTGGGTGTCATCACCACCACAATTTTGTGCACTAACCAAGGATTTATGCAATACCAAAATCATGGTGTTATGAGTTCTATTGTTTATTGTTTTGATGTGATGTTTTATAAGATTTATATTACTTTCATTTCAAAGTTATGAACTCAAAAAACAAGCAGCAATATATGGTTTATAGACACTTTCAGTTATAAATTTTTAGTGGTACTGATTCACCCCTCCCCTCTCAGTCCCAACTTTCCATAGTCATTCCAATTTTTTTCCCAATTCAATCATTTATTAGCCAACATGGGCCATATGTTACCATTTTGTGGCCTTTGTGCTTCTTACCAACCTCAAAATCAACAATTCTTCGTAAGATGACACCCCCTTGTTATCGGGACCCATAATTTTGATCTAAGCCTTGATTAGTGGGAAAAAATTCCCTAGGTGATGTGTACCTTGAGGTTTGGGCCCAAATTCAAATTGGGGGTCCGTTGCACTATTTTAGTGGGATATTAGAACCTATGTTGGCCTCCTTAGATTTTTGAGTCCCAAAATGTTGTTAGAGATATATAAGCACCACATCTCTCCTCATTTTGGCATCCACATTCATTCTCAAGAATACACAATCAAAATTTTGCATCCTAGTATTCTCAAGAAAGATCTCAAACATTCAACGGGTCTCCAAGGAAATCTTCTCCATGGATCAAGCTTCTTTCCCCCATTGAAGGCCAAGAAAAGGAGTCCACTATCAAGGAAGAAGACTTACAAACATTCAAGAATCCACATTCATTTAAGCATTGAAGTCTTCAACCCTTCAAGTCATCTCTCTCTCTCTCTCATCAAATATTATGGAAAACCACAACATCCATTACAAAAGCTTTTGTCTTTCATGATTTCCTTTTGGGTTTTGTGTTAAGTCAAAGCTATTGCATCAACATATTTGATCACATTCAAAAAAGCATTTGCATTGCCAAGGTATGGTATACTTCATTTTTTAGATCTAGCCTCTGCTATATGTCAACACACTTTCATTTACTTTATTCCATTTCAAAGTTGATACCTTAACTGAGGTTTGACTGAGGCAAACCCTTTTCCATAATATTTCTCAGTTTTTCTGTGTGCAAGAACAGGTGGCGAACCTACTATTGCAAATATGGAAAGTACAAGATTTGGTGGACTTTCTGTGAAAGTTTTAGACAAAAGTACATGGTACAAAGTGACTCAAGTGATCTATACCCAGGAACATAACACCTAGGGTGATTTATATCCTACAAATAATCTTCAAATTGAGACTACAGGTCGGTACTATTTTCTAGTTGTTGTTTCTAGTCACTATAGGTTCTTGTCTATTTTCTGTCAGTATGTATATGCTAAAACTTGTCATTTCTTCCATTTAGCTTTGTATCTTGCATTAGCCAATCATGTCCCTCTAAAATCAACTCAACTTATCATCTATAGTGAAGGGTCACTGTACTCATTTAGTGCTTAATTCCTCTTGAGCCTAGTGGGTCACCTTCCTTCTGATTGTGCATTAGGAAAGAGGAACAATCCCCCTTGCTTCTCTTTCCCTATTATACAATATCATTAACATTATGTATCGTACTTTTTATTTCTTAATAGTTGATTATTTTTCACGTGACTAAGATTTATGGAAGGAAAATTTGGGTGTTTCATACAAGAAAGAACATTCATTGTAATTACATATTATTTTCTAGATATTTAAGATATTATTTTCTAGATATTTAAAATATTTTTTGGAAGGTTATTTTGAGTGAAGAAGTTTAATGTGACTTATGACAATATCATTTAACATTGACATGAAGTGGAAGGGAATCCATGACTAGTTATGATATTGCAAAAAATGTAAGAAATAGATCTACGACATTGTAAGAGGCAAAAAAATACCTTGAATTATGTGTAAGAAGTTGGTAGTTTTTTTAAAACATTATTGGAGTTGTTTTGTCTTTTAGTAGGTTGTTTTTAACCTTGGACATCCAAGTTTATGGGAAAAGTATTGAATCTTATTAAAAGATGCATGGAGCTCTCAGACACATGTCATGATGTGGTATCTTTAGATGTAGATTGCTTGGCTAATGGTTATATTTTTTAACTTTAATTTGGAACCTTGTGATAGAGATTTATATGAAGAACAAGGCATGAGAAGTTTTGAGTTCTCAAATGTTGGATTAAGAAGAGAAGTGTGTCGAATATTGTAGTTTTGGTTGAGAAGATAAATATATACTTATGCTCTCTTTTTTGGTAGAGTTTTTTTCCATGAAAGAAATTCTCTATGTAAATTTGGTGTTGTGGTATATTTATAGAATTTGTTGATTTTATGTGCTTTCTAGTACTACTCACATATTTGACTTACTGCATGTTCACTAAAATTTCTACAAACTTTATGTTATTTTTGCAATAATTTCTCTCTTTTGATAACACACTCATCTTTTACAAAAGTGATTTTATAAAAAAATATTTTATTATGAAATTGAGTCATTATTAACATCTTTTGTTGTCCTTCAAACTTGACATTATGTTTGAATCTACCACTTTGAGCTTAATCACTTCCAAATCATCTTTTTTTTGGTCTTTCATCTTTGAGGGATTTTTTCAAACAACTCATATGCTTCTTGTAGACATCTAAAAATGTCCATTTATCTATATCACCTAATACATTTAATCATCCCCTTCTTGATTTTATATAATTCATGTAATCATCCTATTACCTATTACACATACAACACCACCTTATCATCTTATCACTTAACACCTAACAAATTTAGTAAATAATTCTTTATTTATTATTTAATATCATTCATCAATTCATCCACATTACCTAAATAATTTTTAATTGTTTAACTAATCTGTCTATTTATTTGTGTTATACATATTCAAATAATTATTAATTAATTATTTAATTCAACTATTTCTCCTCATCCACATTAAGTAAATAATTTTTAGTTATTTGATTAGTTTAATGAATTTATTCTGGTTCACAATATTAAATATATTATTATTATTTAATTAATTAATATTTCCTCCATAATTAAATAAATAAATTTAATTTAGTTAATTGTTTTTTTCTAATTTTATTTCCTCTATAAATAAATAAAACTAATATTTATTTATTTTTCACTCACGCTCTTGAATTAAATAATTTAAATTGCTTAATTCTATAAATTGTTCCTCATGCACCTCCACTTCATCCATTCACTCACATTCACTCTTGGCCTATTCATTAATTAATTTTACTTCACTAATCCATGCACTCAATTAGCTCATGAATTGAACCCCTCAAAAGGACACATGTTACACACACATTCATCTTGTCCTCTCACTCATTCCAATCCATCGATTCTTCTATTCTGATGCAGGAGCATCCTTGGGTTGTTCACAATTTTGCATCACTAAAAAATATTTCCTTTCAGTTTTGTTCCTATTTTGCAGTTTTCTGAACTTTTAGTGGCGCTCCTTTGTTTTGGATCGTTTGTTGTTGCGAACCTAAGGATTGGCTCTGGACATAATATTTTACTTATGTCTAGGTTCACACCTCATTTGGATACTTTGCTGTGGAAATATTAAATATTCATGGCCACTTCAATGTTTCTTCATGTTCTAACGGTCAGATGGAGGTTTTTGGTCTTGGGATGCATTTCTCGATCAAGGAATCTTGGTGACTCATATCCTTATGTTCCTAGATCTTTGGATGATGTCTCTTTGGGATCACGCATCATTTCTACATCTTGGCATTCAAATGTTATGATTTGGGTCCTGACCTATATTTGCACATGTTACGTTTTCCTAGTCTTGGAAAATGTAATTGATCTAACCGACATATGTGTTGCAAAGGCTCTATATAATGAGAATTTTGATCTTTGTTTAGTGGCAGTGTGAGTATCTGTCAGGTAGGGATAAATTTAGTGGAGTATATTCACCAATTGGTGAATGTCTCACATCACCGACCCAAGATTTGATGAATATAATGTGTATATCGAGTTGGTCGTGTTGCCCGAACTTTATAAATATTTGGTTAAATTCCTGGGCTCATCGCCCATCGATTTATGCATTTTTCTCCTTTTATTTCACAATATCGCCAATCGAATCTAATTTTTGGACACGGTAAATTAAAAAAAATTGCCTAGAACTTCCAAAGCTTGTCTTAATCGATGAGCTATATTCGCCAATGATGTTATAAAGATATATTTAGAGGAGGCCCCAAATTCACTTGGCATTTTACGGATGCGTGTCTCAAACCAATGCCATTTCCCCCAACTCTATTAATCATATAAAATTATTGAACGACCCATAATTGTCTTGAAAATTACATAAGATGTGTTATAATTACGCAGGCTTCGTCAAATATTTGTATACCTAATACCATATAAGCTTCCTGTCAAATTCACCAAAAAGGATTGGTATAAATACAATCATAGATCAATTTTATTGTACACAATTTGGTTTGGTTGGTTCTGATATCTCAATCTGATCGATAGTGAAGTTCCAAACTGCTGAGTGCATTGGTGACTGTAATTGAGAAAAATGTAAGTGTTTAATTTTTGAAGTGTACTTAATATAATATTATTCTAAACTTTACCTAAGGTTTCACCTCTATCTGTCTGCAACTCTGCAATTTTGAGTTCATTCTTATTTAGTGGGGACCAGTTAGTGGTCAGTGCTCACCCAGGCGACCTTAGACACGATGACATATAGATTTTATATTGTAGACCGTAGGCCAATAAATCATATTTATGTATATTATAGTCCATTGTCACTTTTTCAACAAGTTAATATTTTTTTGGAAGCCTTTATTTCGTTAGAGATGTCAAAAATAAATAAGGGTAAAGCTCCTGCACATGGGGAAAGCCAAGAGAGGTCATAAAATTGCATAACCTTATCATCATACTTTGGTGGTGGAAAAGTTTCTAGCCAAAATCAGGAAGCTACATCATCACAAGTAGATTTAAAATATTCACAACCTACATGACATATTGAAGAAGGCAACGAACCTGATATCTCAGATCACGATGAAATTGAAGAATATTTTCAAGTAAATACCCAGAGTAGCCAAAATGATATAATCGACTTGGGTGGGACTGAGAATGCCAAAGATGAAGATGGTGCACAGAAGAAGAAAATAAAATACAATTAAAAAAAGGATAGAGATTCAAAAAAAGATCAGAAGTGGGATATGTCAAAGAATTTTCAAATAGAATGGGTGTTAAAGTATCCATTCATTGAACCAGTGAACAGTCCAATTGAAGGTGAGCCTATGGAAGAATGAAGATGTAAGATTTGCACCATGATAAATAAGAAGGAAAAGATGCTGCAACTAAAAATTAACACCATAGAGAAGCATATGGGTAAAGTTTATGAAAATAAAACCATAGATGGAGTTGAAAAATCAGTGATAAGATGGAAAACAAAGGAGGAATATCAACATGTTAGGAATGCAAAATTATTTGAATTTCAATAGGATATACAGACGAAGCCTGTTGAATTTAAAGGCCCCATTGAAGATTTTTTTTGGAAAAGCAATGGAAGTAGAACAAATGGGAAAAGTTGTCCAGTTAAGTGTTGTCTTTTATATTTTGAGCAGAGGGCGTGCTATGATAGACTACCCATCATTGAGTGCTTTATTACACTTTCTGAAAGTTTGTAGTTATCCTAACAGTCACTGGTCAGTAAACAACAGATGAGAATGGGAAAGTTGTCTTGCCGAGGTTGAAAAAGAAGATCTAAAGGCAAAAATTGAAGAGCCAAATTTTATTGCATTGTATTTAGATGTAGTTACAATAGTAGATAATAATTCCTAGGTATGCATGCATGTTTATACTATACACAATTTTGTCCGCCAACCTCATCTAGTAATTGTTGGTAAAATCAAGGATAATGCGACAACAGAAAATTTATTTGAACTAGTAAAGAGTTATCTAATTCAATATGGAGGTATATAGATGACATGACAATTGCCAAAAATTTGGTGTGTTGGAGCGGATGGAGCTTCAATAATGCAAGACCACAAGAACTGTCTTTGTACAAAGATAGAAAGTTCTTGTGCACCCTACATTATTGGCATTCACTGCATGGCCCACAGAACGAATCTAGCTTTTGGAGTTGTCAAAAAACATGATCCAGTACAAAAAATTGAATTTTTAATTAAAGAGATCTACCAACACTTCTGTTGAAGTCTAAAATAATTCAGGGAATTTCAACACTTTTTCGAAGGACTAACCAATGGGAACAAGCTTCTTAAGGATAATGATACCAGATGGATATCTTTGGATGGACCATCACATCAAATTTTGTTAGAATATCCATTGTTGCTTGGTGTAATGAACTGAAGTCATGACGAAGCATGGCTATTGAAATTTCTTGAGTTGTTGCGAAGTTTATGTAATGTAGAGACACTCTTAACCTTAGCAGGTCTTCTCCCCATCCTAGATGAAAGGAGGAATATAATTAACAAGGCCTAGCAAAGAGATATGTATATTGTAGAATATGTTGCACTGTGTAAATTGACATGCGCGATGCTTAATAATCTCTATCGATTATGTGATGATATAAAATTTTCTAACTGACTGAGAATCAAAGATTTAGACAATCATGATAACATTTAAAGGATTGGTGCAAACATGGAGTTATGTGTAGAAGTATGCAGAGTTGAGATACCAATGCACTACTTTGCTAGGGTTTGGTATGAGGAACCAGGAAAGAACCCTAGGAAGCGACTATCAAGTGTTACAAGGGAAGACTTTACCAAGATCGTTGAGTCTGTAACTACTTTTGTGAAGCACATTGCCTATGATCTTTCCTCATAGATTAGAGAAAGATTCCCTCCAGTCAGATTGCTTGAATCCATGGCTATTATGTTTCCTCGATATTGGAATGTCAAGATTTTGAAATATTTTTGAACTAAGCTACTAACTTTGATAGATCATTTTTGCAAAACCAAAGAATTCAATGGAGTAACTCTAAATGGAATTTTAGATGAATCTCGTTTGAGAGAGAAATCAGGCCATTTTTCATAGAAAATGAGGGAACAATAGAAAATTATGTGGAACCCCCACAAAGATGGATCAGTAACAAGGCTTTGGGAAAATCTAGCTTAGAGAGAAATGTTGATTGATTCAATATCAGAATTTTTCAAGCTTGTTGATTTATGTTTGACCATGATATTGGGGTCAGTGGAGGATGGGAGAGTTTTCACTTCTTTGGGGTTCCTAAATTCAAAGCTAAGAAAAAAACTAGACAAGAATTTGGAAAATTTGTTGAGGCTCTATACATCTAGGTATGATGTCCATACTTTTCCTTACGATAGGGCACTAAAAGTGTGGAGGAAGAAATGTCAAAGAAGAGGGCTAGGAAACATTTCAAACCAAAGTGGGAGTTCCATAAATAATGATGTTAGCGACTCATGTACTGGTACTGGTAGCGTTGAACTTGAGATGCAGTTAAGAGGAGGTATGCAGAGTGAAGAAAATATAACAAAGAACCAAGGAGGCTATAAAGTTGATGGCAAGGAATTTGAGGATCCTGATAATGAGATGATGTGGCAACTTGAACTATTGTCAAAGTAGCAAGTCTTAGGCATTTATTAAACTTATTACTATAGTCTACTATTTGTATCTCAAAATCAATCATGCATAATATCACATTCCAATGTCAAAGACATGAATGCGGTTGATAATGTCATCAATTCTACAATTAATATTGATTTTCATTTGTATTATTCAACTCATATGGTACAATTCTTGAAGATTTTCATTATTTTTTTGAAAATATATCAATTCATATGATATAATGCATAGAGATTCTAATTAATTAATTTACAAATATGATACAATTCTTTCATTAGTAGTAGTAAGTACACAACTCTGTGTGATTCTTTTTGCAAAATTCAATACCCAATTTTAATTTTATTACCCTTAGCAAATAACCCTGAATTTCATTTTATATAAACAAGGGAGCAATAAAAAATCGAGGTCGATTTTCATCATTTGAATACTCGACATAAAAATCAGTATCACAACCTGTCTACATCTGTATATTTCTGCATTTGACAGATCGGTTTAGTAAATTAGCATTTGCTACATTTATCTTGTTAAAAAAAAAAGTTCAAACTTAAACTCAATTCAAGCCATTAGAAATAAAATATAGAGATGATTGAAATTACTTTCACATACTATGATTGATGAGATGATTTTGTTAGTTTATTTAGGATGCTTCATTCTGCATCGTTTGGAAGGTCAATATTTGTCAAATTATAGTAAATGACCTGCAACCTCGTCAGCCATCCATACTTGGAAGAGTGACATGAAAGCAATGATCCATCCAATAATGCATTCAAATTTCTCAATGGTTTGATGCAATTTGCAATGTCGAACATGATTTATGTCCTTAGGAAGCTTGCCTAAATCAGACGTCATTGTGTCCAAATTTTTTTTGTAAGCTTCTCTTCCAAGGAATTTTGTTGATGAGTTAGTAGGACTAGGACAAGGATTTGACAAACCGAGACTTATCATTTTGGTTGTTTTTGATTCATCTTGGCGAGCTTTCTCCCATATAAGGCCATAATTTCCTCTCCTTCCCTTAGTTTATGACATTTTTGTAAGACAAATGTTGCCTTTATTGTTGCATGAACGCAGACATGAATTCTCTTGCTTGCCAAATGCTTGTCATTGGTTGTGTTGATTTGTTGCAAAATCTTTTTTGTAATATTATCTCTCTGATAAAGATTTTATTTCTTCTCAACGTGCTCTTTGAGCTTCCCAAAAACATCTCTAAGACTTTCATTAAATTCAAACCAATCACAAAACCTATCACCACTTGCTTTTATTTTCCCCCAAAATATCTTGTTTTATTTTCTTGACTATATTTTTTTACTTTGTCATTTGAGCTGTTTTCGTAAGTTTTAATTGTATTATTTGCCTTTTGTAGCTCCTCTCAATTTTGACAACTGGTGTTCACTATGTTTTCTTATTTCCTTTGCTTTCTCTTCCCACTATTTTTCTTTTACCTTCTCATTCTCCAATTCTTTATTTAATTATTGTTTGCCCGTGCTGTAATCTCCACGCTTTTGTATAAACATAGTGAAGAGGAATTTCATCCTCAAGTTTTTTATTTCACTCTTCCAAATTTTCCCTTAGAATTTTCATTTTTGCCTCCATATTTTCTTTCTGTGCAATTACTTCTTTAGAGGAAGAATTTTTGATCCTTTTCTCTAAATCTTTTCACCTGTTATCTACTGCTTTCTCCTTTTCCTTTTCATTTGCCAGGTCTTCCTGTAAATTTTCTATTTTTTCCACAAGCTTTCCTTTCTCTCTCTCCAATTTCATCACTAGACTGTAGACCACTTGGTTGGTCATTTTGACGCATTTATCCTATCCAAATATTTAATTTTGGATAAATCCATTTGGAGGGTGCTAACGTGAAATTTAGATGGATCTAACTGACTGTCTGGTGGATTATTATCTCTAGCTAGGGGCATAACAACTACGAACTCCATCATTTATTTGTTTGGGTCATATGTGTTAAATATCCTATTCAATGTAGGTTCTACATCACGATATTGAACAACTGCACCCCTCTTCAATGTCTTAGTATTTTGTCTATTCCTATTTTTTGTTTGTTCAAAGTTAGTTACAAAATCATTGTAACAAAAATATGGGTTTGGTGATACAATTGAATGTTTGAAAAGTGAAATAACACATGTAGTGATGTACACACATCCACCTATGCCTTTTATTCTAATAATTTCATCATGAGGATTAGCAACACCCTGATCCATTCCTAATCTTGTCCCACTGTGACTAGCAAGTGAAGTTTCTGTACTGTTCTGAGGGTTTTGTCCTGAAGGTGTGGCAATTTTTGGACTCACCATTGGTATTGTTGTCATAACCTTTTACTTATTTAAACTACCTTGATCTTTGGGATGCAATGTTTTCATGTCCAATTGTAATGTCCTTTTTGGACCACTAGTACTACCAATGCCATCCCCACTAGTGGAAATGAAACTTTATTCACATTAAATTTGATTGCTTGGAAAAGGTGGAACTGGATTTGAATATGGAACAAATGAAGGTGCAAGGGTATGGGACTGAGTAGTAGCTTTTTATGATTATCCTGATGATTCAACTCCAAGGACTGGTGTCTCGCTATGTTTTGTTGGAACTAGTGTGTTAGGTGGAAACCAAGGCCCTTGTCTTGTGGAACCCATACCACCCCAACCTGGAAAACCCATTGTTTCTATAATATTTAGCTTGCCCCTTTGGTATATTTTTCTTTCACGGACACATCGAATCCACTAAAATTTGAATAAAGTGTAGTAGTTTTGGGAGTAGAATTAGTGGATGTGGGATCTGCTGAAGCCCGCTCATACTCATTATCTTCACGATCCTCATCATTATGATATGCTTCAGCTGGATGCTCCTTTTTCCACAAATCAATAAATATTTAATCCTCTTCCACTTCATAAAGACTTGGAGAGGTCTTTGCCTCGCCGAGATTCTTCCTCATTTCCCAAAAATAATTTTTTTTAGTTTGAGTCCAATTACTATATTTACTTTGAGCCACTAGGTCCGTTGGAATAGATTTTCTAAATGTTTGAGAAGCTCTCTGGTATAAATTGTAGGATATCTTGGGCTGCACAATTCCTTTTTGTTTGTGCAATGTCATAATTTGCGATGATAATTCTTGCATTGAAATATTATTTTCAACGATGTATTTCTCCATCTCTTTTTTGACCTCATTCTAGGACTCCATGTTTTTAAAATTTTCTATCAATGATATACTCTCTTGTTGACATTTGCTCATGGATTTCCCATTCTCTTTAAGTTTTGTTCCAATTATGTTGAGTGTGTTGGTGTTGGAAAACATTTATGCTTTGAAAGCTACCAATATACCTTGAGACTGATGTTAGGAGTGGTTAGCTCCAATTATGAAATCTCTACAAGGTAATTGGACCAACTATAGGGACAAGACTACCCTCTGCACTTATGGCTCTATTAAACCAAGGCATGTACACCTAATCCAGATAACATACAACCTTTTACAACTCTTTATCACTCTGGATTATAACAAAAAATGATGGTAAGAAAGTACTAAATGCTAACCAGACATTCATTGTACCATGAAGGACCACAATCAACAACCAAAAAATATAAAAGGCTTTGGTAATGGTTTTGATGTGTAAGACTACATAATATAGCCCAAAACCAATCAAACATGTATCTTAACATAATCTACTAATCCGTGATCAGTGCCTTATCCATTGGGTAATGTCTCAAAAGTAGATACAAGAGACATGAACCAACTATTGTCAAAGACTCAAATCCATAAACACAATCAATCCATACCAACCACTACTTATAGTATCCTTCTGTAGACAAACTTGAAGACTCTATGTCTTATCCAAAGCTGATTTAATTTGATCCTAGATTAGAACTAGGGAATAAAACATATACATAGAGAAGTTCTATGAAGTGAACCAGAAGATTCAAAACTCAAGAGATAAACACCAAGGAGAGACTTGAATATGGAATAATTGCATTAAGTATGATAAATCATGTCCATGCACATATCTGATCTAAAACATACACCAATTCAATAATGCACAAAATATCTGAAAGCTTCTATTCTATCTAAATACAAAATGATATAGTCTGCTATATCCCCTTGGGATTAAAGCCTCAAACTAGCACTTGGGATCCAAAAATTTTGAACCCTTACCACAGAGAAAAGAAGGCCTTATGTAGAAGAAGGAAAACCCAAAATATGATGTCCATCTGACATCTGTCCTTTTTGACAATCTGATTTTACATTTATCCTTCTTTCTCAAGCCCACCAATAGATTGATCTTTCTTTAAAAGATCAACAAAAGATATGATCTTATCTGCCCTACTAACCAATTTTTCTGCCTTCATCAAGAAGAAACCCCAACCACACTCAATCATGAAAACAAGTGCCCATAGTAATGGCAGAAAAGGACACAGAACCAACCTAGGGTTACAAAAGATCTGCAAATCCTCACTAGAAACCCCAACTGTCATATCTCAACATAAATGTACTCTGAGTTGTCCAATATCCATCCAAGAAACACCTTATAGATGCATGAACATGACCCAAGAAATCAAATCGACCAATTAATGCTCTGTAGTACAAGACATGTCTCACTTTTTGAAAACCCTGAAGAAAAGATTTAAAAATTTGAAATCTGGCTATAACGGCTACAACTGGCATGAAAAAAAAATCAATGGTTAAGATTTGAAACCTTTTCAGACTTTAAAACACCACCGTAGATATCCCTCTTAATCACATGTGCATCAAGTAAAATAGATTACTTAAGCCTAGTCAAACTCCATTAACCTCTAAGTGGCACCTCCCTATTGGGCCTTGGAACCACCTGTTCCTTACCCCTTGTGCGTAGGCCCCACACCTCTTACCGCCAACTTGGACATGTGGAAAGATATCACCATAATGCAATGCATATCCATTGTGCATCCTTCTTTTGTGCGATGGCAAAAACTGATGGATTTGATCTCCCATTTACCACCTTTATCTTTGCCAATACTTCCAAACGTCACCCTTTCATTTGATCCACCTTACAGGTCCCACCATTTATCTTTCCGCCTATGCCACATGGCACCACCTTATTCCCTGGGACCCATGCCACCTCCTCATCCTACTTGGCCCTACCACCTATCAGTCTGCCACAAGTCAGCACCCGGGCCATCGCGCTATCTGATTGG
This sequence comes from Thuja plicata, assembly GCA_018584345.1. Lineage (NCBI taxonomy): Eukaryota > Viridiplantae > Streptophyta > Pinopsida > Cupressales > Cupressaceae > Thuja > Thuja plicata. Next base: position 368,058 of record MU223660.1, read on the forward strand.
ACCTATTGTGACTCAGATCATGCCATAACACCCTACTAACACCTGTCACTGCATTGACCATGTCACCTGAGTGTGGGCCCACAAAATTAACCTCCGCCCATCTGTTGGCCGCCACTAACCGCCACTTAACCGCTTGGCCTCAAACCGCCAACCAAAAATCCACGTGCCTTTCAACACTTAATCACTGCGGGTTCAGATATAAAAACATTATGTTATTTCCCAACACCACCAATGTGGGATGAAGGATATAGAGCGTTACAAAAACAAAAATAGAGTAGAGAAGGCACCATGGATTCTGACTATTTCCAACACTTTCTGACTCCACAAAGACCATCCAAAGGTAGAAAAATACAACATCCTCATCCCTCTGCATCCATTCTTATGCAAGAAAAAGAGGAAACCCTCTGAAACTAAAAATTTCTATCATTGAAGCTTTGTAAAAAGCTTAAAAATGTACTCACAAAAATGAGTACTAACAGTGAATTTGAATAGGGAAGGTTGAATGCAAGCTCAATGCTAGATTCCAAAATCTTAGGGACAAGCAGACCACCTACAGGAAAGAAACTAACCTACAACAGAAAAAAATGAACATAAAGAAAAACTATTACAACTAGTAGAGATCTGCATCTCTGCAACTTTATTCAGTAATTTGAAGGAGTCAAACCAGGCTTGACGACCTAAAGCCATCACAAAATTTCTAGTCTAGCTTGCCTCTGTCATAAAAAATTTTTTCTGCTCACAACATTGGAAACAAGTTAACAAAATCAATTTCATTTGCCTAATCAACCCTACTGTCATGTACCATTAGCTCAACACATAAATATTTATCACCATATCCATCACTTGAGCCTATAACAAGATCAGAAAAGCTTTGAAAATTCAAATCATGTGGCATATGCATGTTACATTCATTAGATAAAAAGAGATTAAACCCAATGGAATATGTACCAGTATTAAACCCAATGCCACATCTAGGTGAAACAATTTCTAGTTGAAAAGGAAAGCACTTGTATTATGCCATGTAGCTGGTGTCATCATTTATAGTGTTTGATTCCACATCATAATCCTCATTTAAAGGATTAGAAACCATGTGAAAAAACCATGTTGTAATCATTATGGAAAAAGACTAGCTGACCCATATCAGTGTCCATATCAAATAACACATTAGAAAACTTACTAATGTGACAACCCATATCAATGCCACACTCACCATCTTCAAAGGATAATAGATCAGAATCTAAACAAGAGGAATGTTCATCACCATCATCATCATAATATGGAAGCTCCATATCATGATCCCTATTCTACTTTGTAGGGGAACCATCTTGCATCATGTCAGTGGTTTGCATACTAATAACAGAGTTCCCTATAGAACTCATTTGCAAAAAATCAAACAAACCACAATCCTGTCGATTGGAGGGAGAGCACATATCAACACATTCATCATGAACATGCAAAACTTGAGCAACTAAGGGGCCATCGTGCAATGGATTAATGAAAGGTTTAGAATCTAAAATAAATTCAAAATCCACACAACAATCCCAATCAGTACTGAACATAATATCAAGAATCTCTTCGTCCATTGACTTTGAAAAAAAGCTGATTCTTTCATCATATGATAGATCATATTCAATCTTATTGTAGCCAAATGATACAGATGCACAAGAAGAATCAGAAACACACATGTCAAAATCAAGACCTCCTAACTCATATTCTTTGTCAAATTCAATGTTTGTTGGGTAAAAGAACTTAGAGCTATCCCTGCCTGAATATATGAGATATTCACAAGTTACGAACTCTGAAATTTGTTCACTATGAAGTCAACCAATGTCACCATCTTCACCCACTTCTGATATGTAGTCACAAGAAACATCTTCACTTATGAAATAATTATCCTCTTGCTGACCACAAACATCCTCTACCTCATTTTGAGAAGGTGCATCAGATTCATGATTACAAGAGAGAGCATCCACAATGGATACATCTCCTTCATAGGTTCCATCATTCTCAACATCAGTATCACTAGGTAAAACCTAATGTGCAATCTCTAAATCAGGATCTTCCTCATTATTTATCCAATTCCTGATATGCACATAACACTCTTCACTCAAGGAGGCTAGCCAATGGGTTGATTCAGGAAAACAAAGCTCCAAAAACAAACCAATGAAAGTAGTCTCTTGAAACTCACACCCCCTGGAAGCTCATCATATGCATCACAAAACCTTTCATAAAAAAAAGGTATTGATACATCCCTTCTCCTTCCCACCTTTTTTCTTATAAGAGACATGCAATCCCTTTGGATGTCTTGGTTTAAAAATGCAAGATCCCCATCCAATTCCCCAATTTCAACTAGTGCAATACTTCCATACGATTTTGCAAAATGCAACTCTAATCTTGAAGCATGCAAACCTCTATCACACCTTGTTCCTTCTCTTAGTGCTTAGATCACTTAATAAGGAAAAATTTATAACTTTGAAAAATGAAATACCTAGATGTGTTGTAGCAACTGCAAAAATATAGATCATAGGTCACCTCCAAATCACCCTCAGAAAATTTGGTAGAGTTGCCACCCCTTTGCAGAGGAAAAGATTTGAATTAGTTGAGAACTCCTTCCCAACTCTAACCTTCTTTAAATCAGAAAGATCACAACACACCCTCAATAGGGTATCATATTGATTCCTCTCTTGACTATGCTCATATTGATAGGAGTCCAAACATCTGCTGCATCTTCAATCCAAGTCCACCCCTTTCCTGATTAGCCTTTCTTTAATCATGCACATTGGTACAAATCAGAGAACTCAGAGTCGCCACTCACCACTGCGAGATAGTATACATATTTATTTTAAGAACCTTGGATTTTTAGACAATATGCTATGACAGTCAAGCAAACCTGACTCACTTTATAAAATATGAGGAATATCTTCTTTGTAGCACATGAATCTATAACAGACTCCCTAGCAGAGTCACCATTTTGTTGGTGTTTGAAAATGTTTATTCTTTGAAAGCCACCAATATACCTTGAGATTGATGTAAGGAGTGGTTAGCTCCAAGTATAAAAGATTCGCAAGGTAACTGGACCAACTATAGGGATTAGATTGCCCTCTGCACTTCTGGCTATGTTAGACCAAGGAGGGTACACCTAATCCAGATAATGTACAACCTTTTACAACTCTTTATCACTTTTGATTATAACAACAAATGATGGTAAGAAAGTACTAAATGCTAACCAAACATTCATTGACTCTCCATTACCATGAAGGACCATAATCAATAACCACACAAAATAAAGGGATTTGGGAATGGTTTTGATGTGTAAGACTGTAGAATACAACACAAAACCAATCAAACATGTATCTCAACATAATCTACTAATCCCTGATCAGTGCCTTATCCATTGGGTAATGTCTCAAAAGAAGATACATGAAACATGAACCAACTATTGTCAAAGACTCAAAGCCATAAACACAATCAATCTAGACCAACCACTACTTATAATATCCTTCTGTAGACAAACTTGAAGATTCTATGTCTTATCCAAAGCTAATTTAATTTGATCCTAGATCAAAACTAGGGAATAAAACATATACATAGAGAAGTTCTATGAAGTGAACCAGAAGATTCAAAACTCAAGAGATAAACACCAAGGAGAGACTTGAATCTGGAATAATTGCATTAAGTATGATGAATTGTGTTCATGTACATATCTGATCTAAAACATACATCACTTCAATAATGCACAAAAGATCTGAAAGTTTCTATTCTATCTAAATACAAAATGATACAGTCTGCTATATCCCCTTGGGACTAAAGCCTGAAACCAACACTTGGGATCCAAAACTTTCAAACCCTTACCACAGAGAAAAGAAAGCCTTATGTAGAAGAAGGAAAATCCAAAAGATGATGGCCATCTAACATCTGTCCTTCTTGACAATCTAATTTTACATTTATCCTTCTTTTCTTGGGCCCACCAACAGATTGATCTTTCTTCAAAAGATCAACAAAAGATATATTCTGATCTGCCCTACCAACCAATTTTTCTGCCTTCATCAAGAAGCAACCCCAACCACACTCAATCATGAAAATAGGTGCCCATAGTAATGGCAGAGAGGATACATAACTGACCTAGGGTTACAAAAGATCTGCAAATCCTCACCAGAAACCCCAACTGTCATATCCCAACATAACTATGCTCTGAGTTCCCAATCTCCATCCAAGCAACACCCTATAGATGTGTGAACATGAACCAAGAAATAATATCGACCAATTAATGCTCTGAAGTACCCGACATGGCTCACCGCTTGAAAAGCCTGAAGAAAATATTTAAAATTTTGAATTCTTGCTAAAACGACTACCAGTGGCATAGAAACAACATCAACGGTCAAGATTTAAAACCTTTTCAGACTTTAAAACACCACTGTAGATATCCCTCTTAATCACCTGAGCATCAAGTAAAAAATATTACTTAATCACGGTTGAACTCCATTGACCTCCAAGTGACACCTCCCCATTGGGCCTTGGAACCACCTATTCCTTACCTCTCGCGCACAGGACCCACACCTCTTACTGCCAACCTAGACACGTGGAAAGATCTCACCATCATGTGATGCATATCCATCGTGCATCCTTCCATCACGTGATTGTAAAAACTGTTGGATTTGATCTCCCTTTTACCACATTCATCTTTTCCAATGCTTCCATGCAACACCCTTTCATTTGATCCACCTAACCGGCCCCACCATTTATCTCGCTGCCAATGCCATGTGGCACCACCTAATTCATTGGGACCCCTGCCACCTCCTCATCCTACTTGGACTTGCCACCTGTCAGTCTACTACATGTTAGCACCCATGCCATCATGCTATCTGAATGGACCTGTCGTGACTCAGATCATGTAATAACACCCTACTGACACCTGTCATTGCATCGACCACGTCACCTGAGTTTCGACCCACAAAATTAACATCCTAGTTTCTAGTTGGCTTCCACTAACCTCCATTTAACCACTTTTCCTTGAACCACTGGAAAAAAATCCACGTGCCTTTTGGCACTTAACTGCTGCGGGTTTGGATATAAAAACATTATGTTATTTCGCACCACCACCAATGTGGGATAAAGGATAGAGAGCGTCACAAAACCAAAAGTAGAGTAGAGAAGGCACAATGGATTCTGACTATTTCCAACACTTTTTGACTGCATAAAGACTATCCAAAGGCAACAAAACATGATGTCCTCATCCTTCTGCATCCATTCTTATGAAAGAAAAAGAGGAAACCCTCTGCAACTAAAAATTTCTGCCATTGAAGCTCAGCAAAAATCTCAATAAGGTACTCATAGAAATTAGTACTAACAAAGTGGACCATACTGCCAGTGATTTTCAACATCAAAGTGAAAAATTGTAAAAAATCTGTGCCACTTTGAATCCTCTTCTCTCAAATGTGAACCCTCCAAATGAGAAAGGCAAGGAAGGAAATATCATTTTCTTTTGTTGACCATTAAAGAGTACATCTGTGTTCTCCATCTGCCATACATATTCCATTGCAGATAACCTCTTTGTCACATGTATTGAAAATTTGTAGGGTTCTACCACTAAACTGTAAAACCTTAACACAATGTAGTCTTCAATGAAGTACCATCCAACTAATTGTATTTTATTTCTGAGTTGAATGTACTCTCTACAAGACACAAGAAATCTAGGCATTAGAGTGCCTGTAATTTAATGATACATTGGTGCCAAAAATAAGTCTGCAAAATAGTTTTAGTTCCTTATGTTATCACTCATCCTTATCTCAGGTGTCCATTCATATATTGCATTATGGACCTGACTTTGAAGCTTGTTTGTCTGAAATATTACATGATGCTTTTCTAAAAGAAGATTGGACAAATAGGTTGTGAATATAAATGTTTTCTGTGAACCTATTTTAATCATTAGTAATTGTTCTTGCATGCAATGAACAATGTTCTCAATAAAATTATATCTTACTTTTTCTGATTCACAATGAATATGAAAAATCATTTCAAGAAAACTAGCACCCACTTCTTTGTTACTTTCCAATCCCAAACAAAAATGCTAGCAAGGAAATATTATCCTGAACCCATTGCACAAAAATATCATAATAATAAGGAGGATTATGATCTTGATCCAGACTAGAACTGCCTTTTATTCCTCTAATATATGAATTTTTTTTTGTCTTGCATCTAATTTTTCATAATTATCTGCCATCTTTCCCAAGTTAAGGTGCACGTTTGAGTTTTCTGCTTCAAATTCTATGTCCAACAGACTAGAAAATTCACTCTCGGTTATTGAAAATTTTTCCTCCTGAGTATTTTTATTGACAATTTATTTTCTATTTTCATCATAATTTTTGGCGCAGACTGTGACAATTTCTGGACAAGGGAAGACTTGAGTTAACGCCATGCGTACCGGCCCAACAACCAACAATACAATTTTATTTGTCTTTTCCTTTACCATGCTGTTAAATGGATAATATTTTGTCTCCATTAGATATTTCCACTATTTTCAAGTGAAAATATAATTTCCATGATTCCCTTATTTCCATGGATAACAGGATCATAAATATCATGGAATTCATCAGTGAAACCTTGTTTTTTAACCAGTTTGTGGAAGTCTATTATCTCTGTCTCCTATCTTTTCCTTTTACTCATAATATTGTTATTTGTTTTGGACATGAAGGTGTTTACTCATAGGAAAATTCAAATAATTCTACACATCTACAATTTATAGGCGTGATAATTCAAAATTAAACGCTAATTCTAGTTCTATAATCTAAACAATAAACCATGAGATTTGAAAAACTAAAAAGGGCGGGACATAGGTGTTCAGGATTTTACTCAGAATTTCAATTTGTATAGACTGTGATTGGGAAGAGAGCTGAGAGACTCTATTTCATTCCTCAACCTAGAAGTCATAACCCCTTTTCTAAATCTCCAATACTAGTTAGAACTGAAAAACCTAGATTGAAAACCTAAAGGGAAAAATTTGTACAATTGTGACTTGGGTTAACTTTTATTGCTTCTTTATGAAGAATGATATCTGATGTCACTATGACATGTTTCAATTAACCTTTTTACATTATAAATTCAGCCAGAGACCCAAAAGTGAACTTTTTAGTTATTATATTTATTAAATGTTTAGTTTTACTCCAATTTAGATTTTAATTATACTTAGTTGAGTGTTAAATCATGACATGTGCCTTGTTTTCAGGGGATGTTTGAAAAAAGAGGTGAATGTTCCTCGGATTGGCCCAAAATACACCTTGGGTCGTTGATCCATGCTCATTCAATGATCGTTGGTAGTCACTGTCAGGTGTCGCAGGTCCCATTCACTTTTGGCTTGTCAGTACTAGCAGTCACCTAGTCACCTCACACGTCATCATCAAATGCACAGACCATGTGAGTGGACACATGTCATGATTCCAGAATAAGTTTGCAAAAACAGGATTTCATTTCCCTTTAGTCCTAAAATACATCATACATCATTTATCTATGCTCATCCAACAGTCGTTGGTAGTCACAGTTAGGTGCCGCGGGTTCCATTCACTTTTACCTTGTCATTATTTATACGTCATCAATAAATGACGCCGATCTGAGTGGACAGGTGTCATGATTCTGGAAGAGATTTGCAAAAATTGGGTTTTATTTCCCCTTCGGCTTGAAATACATCATATGCCGTAACTTTATTAAATTTAAACTAAATTATTTTTCATTTACACTAAATTGTAAATTTCCAAAACAGTTAACACCGAATAATTTACAATTTTACATTGAGTTTGTAATTTATTATTTTAATTATTTATTGTTTTAAATTATAATTTTTAAATAGTCTTCGGGGAAAACTTTAAGAACCCCCCTCCTGGGAAAAGGTATAAAATACCAGCGAATCCTACATTATTTGGGGGGGGGGGGGGGAATTAATATTGTTGGAATTTCTTTTTAATTTGAAAGGAAAAAATATTAGTTGTACTGGCAATTTTTTTTTCAGTTATATGAAAATTCTATAAAATCTTGGCGAATCTTTCATTATTGAAAAAAATCGCGGTGATAGAAATACATACCAAGAAATCATTATTATTCGACGGGGGTTTGGGGACAACGATGACTGTTATATCTTCTAACAGTCACTAACCCTACTTTTTATAACTGTTGGATGATCCCAGATCAATGCCAGGAATTCTATTTTGGGCCAAGATTTAAAAGGGCACAAATATTCCCCCAAAAGTCTCTGGAATAGAGACACATGTCAAATCTATTTTGGGACAAAGTTTTAAAAGTCATAAAGTTTCATTGAAATTATCTGGAATAGAGACACATATCACATAAAATTTACCCTAACCTTAAATATCGACCAAATATGGTGAATATGGCTGTTAATTACGATAAGCTTTGGAAATTAGGAAATTTTTTTCAATTTATAGTGTCCAACAATTAATGTGATTGGAGATATTGTGAAAGAAAAGGATAAAAATACATAAACTAATGGACGATGGGCCTGGGAATTCGACCCAATATTTATAAATTTCGGGCCATGGACAACCTGATATACACATTATATTCACCAAATCTCAGGTTGCGGACATGAGACATTTGCCAAATGGAAAATATTCTCCACTAAAGTTTTCCTTGGGGCAGAGCCAGGGGTTGGGTTTGACTACAATGAATGCTTTGAAGAGATGAATGATGGAATTCAATTTGGGCATGTCCCGTTTCTTTGTTGGTGGGGGAAAGTGAACAAACAGGCCTACCAAGAAGACTTTGGAGGGAAATGACGAAGGCTGAAAGAATTCAAATCAGGAGGGAGGCAAGAAACATGGCAGTGTTTGTGCAAGTGCCCAAAATGAAACATGGCCCAAGGAGGGGTAAGGAGGAAGCTGATGGATGATGAGCCTTAAAGGATAATTTTGGTTTTTTTGCAGTCGATAGTGATATCAACATAATGTTGTAGCTGGTTGGTATTGTTTTAAAGTTTTTTGTGCTATCCCCAGTGAATGAAAGGCACAGTTAAATAGGGGAAGAATGCAGTAATGTCATCATTTTTTTGTTAAATTTTTTCTTAATGTTTGGTGTTTTATGACTTAGAGGATATGTGAATTATAGCGGGTTTGAAAAGTCCAGTTTATGTAAATCTGAATGCTATGTTCTTAGGTTTATGTTGTTGGGTAGTTGATGGTTTTATGCAGATATATACATAAAATCTGCTAGATGTAATCCCTATGTAATTCCCTTTGAATATCAATAAAATATCATGTTATAGATTAAAAAAAAATAGATCATATATATATATATATATA
>MU223660.1:377432-399047 GCA_018584345.1 Thuja plicata
ATATATGGGTGCACATATATGCCTACATATCTGTGTGTGTGTGAATATGAATTAATATGCTTAAGATGTAAATATTATATTTGTAGAATAAAATAAATAAATGTAAATTGAATAATTAACAAAACTAGTTTTTCTAGGAGATTTGAACCCGAGGCCTCCTAGGAGTAAAGCTAGCTAGTTTACCATTGGGCTATGTGAGTTATTTGGTAATCCTATTTATAACTATCATATTTGATGACTTAGTAAGTTAAATAAGTTAATTAAAAATTAAAGTTTTTAACCATAGGCTCATAGGAATGAGAGAGTTTGTTTTATTATTGTTTAATTGAACCAACTATAGTAGTTGGAGTAGTTGCTTCCCGTAAAGCAAATCCTTCAACCATATAATTGTCTATATGATTTGAGGAATTTTTTTGGAGAAGGGGATTGAAAGAAAATTATGGGAACAAGATTTTGTAAATAGGAGAATAGATTGGGAACTTTGTAGAATTCTATGAGGAGAGAGTAGATTATACCTGTAACTTGGAGAGAAGGTTTTGGATCTGCTCGGGAAGGTGGAAGGCTGAGGATTTTCTCAACACCAAAGGAATTTCTCCACAGGACTCTGGGTAGGGTCTGGAACTAGGAAGAATCTCATGTGCTTGTGTGTTTATTTTAAATGTTTTTAATAAAATGTTTCTATTGATGCATTCAAGAGTAAGTGTATACTATGGGTGAAATATGAAATAATCTATATACATGTATAATGTTTGGAAAGATAAAACTATCTGGAAATGTACTATTTTTGATTTTGGTTGAGTTTTCCCTATGTTTGATATTGGATTTTGGCATGTCTAATTTATCTTGTTATAGCCTCTCTTTTATTTTCAAGTTCTGGGAGGTTTAGGGTGTCACGCAACACCTTTCTCTTGTGTTTAGCTTATGTGCAATTTATTTTTGTTTATGTCCTTTCTTTTCTAAGATAAAACTCAAGGTTTATTGGGGGATTGAATTAGGTTTGATGGGTGATCTAGATGTGGAACTGGGAGATCTCAAATGGGTCTACCTCATAAATCCTTCCCAAGACCCCCACCATGCCCAGTTCTAACCGTACAGTCAATCTGAGAGTGAAATATTTTCTTTTTGGGTAGAAGCACATACGAGTTAGGATGTCTGACCCGGTTTACTCATATTGGCCTATGCGAATACTCGTATTGGCTTCTGATTCATTGTGTTCAGTTTTACACTTTTTAAAGGTTTTTTTAATCTATGTTTTCTCTTCTGGTGATCAGACCTCTATCTACATCTATTTATTCTCAGATCATTCTATGATTTTTTCTGTATAAGGTCACACTAAAACTAAAATCAAGTGCCTTGTAAACCCATCTATTGTTTTTATTCTTATTTGATAAATGTTAAAAGGTTGGCCTCATCCTGGGGATTTGGGATCATAGGAGAGAGTTCCTAAACCTGTGTAATGGGTGCTTTGAAGTTTTTAAATTCCCATAGATGGAATGTTTGGGTATGGACACTAAACTCCCTAGGTGCATGGCTCACCATAGGTGCCAGGATCCAAAGACGTTTCTAGGGGATCCTATGGGTGAGTTCCTTAATCAAGAGATAACCATAAAATAAACTTGGGGGTTTAAATATAATAAATTATAATTGATATTATAGTCCGCATAGACCTTTTGGAGTACGAAGACCATGAATTAACCACTTGGGTGGATCCTAATTAGAAGGGGACCAGGGTTCCATGTTTTCTAGGGTGGATCCCAACAAGAAGGCTATGCGATGACACTCACCTAGTTGGTATTCTGAAACCCTTACTTTTGTGATGAGATGTTTTGGTATTTGCTTATGAATTATGTCTTTCCTTTGGGTCTCTTGATGTTTTTGGGAAGGATACTTCATAGCCTTAGATTTCCTTAGAGTTTTTTTTAACCTTTGTTCTATCTCCTAGCATGGGGGAGTGAAACTTCACAGTTTCACGTGGTTGGGTGGAAAATATTTTTGAGGTACTGTTCGGTGTTCTATGGATGACTATTTCCTTTGCATTCTTGCTTGGAAGCTATTGAAGTTTCTTACTTTTGTATCATGTACTTCATTCTATTTTAATTCAAATGTTTTGATCTATTGTAAGCCCTTGTTGGTCATGTAATGTAATGTGATATAACTGAAAATAAGAGCTATGTAATGGGAATGGTAGTTTTAGGAACATTAAATGGGGATGTTCATTTTTAATATGGAACATTGTAATAAAGGATTCAAGTTGTAAATTCCTACCCTATCTCTCTATGTTCTTGAAATGTACTATGAAAAGTAAAGATTTATTAATGCAAAGTTTAATTATGTTATGCAAGGATAAATGAATCATGCTTAGAACATATGTAATTGGGAAAGAAATTGAAAGTTAAAGTGTTTAGTGGTAAATAAAATAAAAGCATATGAAATAAGCACTAATGTTATCTCTTACCTTATCCTTTATGAAAAGTTAAGTGATAAGTAATGTAGATAGAAAATAAATTCATAAGGTAAGGAAATGAATCAGTAATGTTAACTTTAGTAACAAATGTTAGGAAACCTGTAAGGACATGTTCATACTTAAGAAATAAGAAGCAAGTAACAATGATGGTCTTATTAAAACAAAGTTAGTTGCTTTTATTGGTACTTTAGACCTTGTCCTTCAAGGTTCCCTGGTGGGGTATTACATAACTAATTAAATCAATTGAAATATGATATATGAAATTAAGTGCAAGAGGGAAATAGAAAGGATGCACTCACCTTGAATCTAGGAGGAGAGGACTAAACTTAAGATCTGGAGTTGACTGTCACAGAACTATCAGAATCAGAAATGGTTCAGGATCTGGTACTCTGCCACTTGTAACTTCTGAATGTGAAATTTTTGGATCCAAAGGACTATGTCAAAAAAATTTGACCTTGTCCAAGAAAGTCAACCTAGTCCTAGAGGCTCAAAATCTGATGAAATCTGTGAAGGATTTGCCATTGGTTCTAAAAATCCCAAAATATAGATCTGAAACTCCAAAAACTTGTTCCTGCACACAAGAAGAAGGGGAAATGTTTTGTGGAAAGGGGATTTCCTTGGTCAAGCCCCTGCATAGGAATTAACCTTGAAATTGAATTTAAGTTGGATAAGAAAAGATGAAATGAAAGACAGATCTAAAACATAAATCACCTTATACTTCAATGATGCAATGCCTCTTTTGAGATGATCATAAGTGTTGATGTAATAGCTTAGAATCCACAAAAACCCAATAGGAAATCATGAAACCAAACCCTTGAATGAGGAATGTTGTATTTTGACACAATGTTAGATTAAGGAAGAAAGAGAAGAAGAAGAAGACTTGAAATGCTTGATGACTTCCTTACACTTCAATCTCATGAATGCATAATGGATGATAGCTTGCATGTGGATGTCCCTTGATCATGAATTAAAGGTGTGTAATAGATGTATCTGTATGCAATGGGGATTGAATTCATGCAACACTCAACAAAGAGGGTTAGTAGCACCGATTTGCAATGGGGGAAATCAGATGGAAACAACTACTAAAAATGAAATTGCGAATCAAAAAAATGTACAAGAAAATAAGAGAAAACAAATGAATGCAAACCCAATTGCTTGAAGCTTCTATTGTCTCTCTCTACTCCTTCCAAAATGCTATTTTTTGATGCTCAGTATTGGTGTGGGCAGCATCTATGACTTGGGAGTGTGGAGAATATGCTATTGAATGTGTGTGTGTGATCGCAAGATGACTTGAATGCTAGAACCAATCTGACAGAGTAATAGCGCACGTGAGCTTGAAATATTGGATGTATGATCACATGAAGGCTTGATGCTTGAACCAATCTGATAGAGTAATGGCGGACGTAAGCTTTAAATCCTGGATGTATGATTGCAAGAAGGCTTGATGCTTGAACCAATCTGACAGAGTAATGGCGCACATAAGCTTGAAATCCTGAATCCTTAAAATGGTTATGAAGGGTTCGTTATATAGGAATTGAGAATGATATGAACGGTTGAGATCAATCCCAGAGATAGGAAGATGAACAGTTGAGATCAAAGGGAACCGGAGAAGCCATCAGTAAACTCCATCTCTTCAACTGGGAGAGAGGAGATAGAGTTTGGTTAACTAAAGAGCTAATTTTGAGTTACCTTTTAGAACTGAAGAGGTGGGTGGAGTTACCTATGTGAACTGGAGAGATGGGTGGAGTAACGCTTGTGATCGGATTAAGGATTATCTCTTTGAGCATAATTGATTATTTAATTCATTTATGTAATTAAAGTTTTCGACATGTGAGATAATAGAATTCTTTTTGATTTAGAATAGCTTTATTGAATGAAATTAAATTAATTTAATTGGATGAATTTAATTAGTAGTTTAAATCTTTTAATTTAAACTATAGGAAATTGAATTTAATTAATTAATTAATGTCAATTAATCATTTAAGGTTAATTAATTAAAGAAAATTATTTATTTAATTAATTTTGGGAATTTTCTTAGATGATTTGGGGAATGAATTTAGAAGAAAATAGATGATTAGTTAACGATTAAAAAATCATTAATTAATAGATGAAATGAATTTAGAAAAAAAAGAAAATTAATTGACGATTAAAAAACCATTAATTAATAGATTAAAATTAGTGTTTTTAATGTCAAGTCGCAAGTCTATCTATTTTATTGTGTCTACATTTTCCCCTCTTTGATACAATGTGATTCATCACATTGTGTCAAAGGATTTTCAGATTTGATCCTGCCCCAGCTTGCCCCAGTGACCGCAGGTGGACTATATGCCCCCTCAACAAATTAAGCATAGAAAATGCGTCAGATGAGCATTAATTTGTTGAAAATGTGAATCACTATAAGATGATGATGAATACATTCCTATGTTAGTTATGATGTTATTGATGATGGATTCATTGAATATATGATCTACTATGCACATGTTTTGGATTTTTCTTATGCAATAAATGAATACAATCTACTATGCACAAAATATCTGAGTAAATGCATGTGTTAGTTAGAAGAAAGTTAAATGGAATTGTTTCTGTGGGATGGATTGATAGATATGAATTGATAGTAAGGATGGTTGATGATTGATAGATATGAATTGATAGAATGGATGAGTGACCCAAGATTCTGTCGCGTTTCCAATTTTTGTCATCATTGCATCTTTTTGTGAAATTCCAAAGAGTGTCCAATGCATCTAGATCTCAGACCATTTGGATACCGCTTTGGCCTCTTGATAACCGGAAGGAGTAGAGAGATTGAATAGAAAGAGAACTTAGTGCACCTAGATTTTGACCATTTGGGTTCAACTATGTTCCCTGTTTTGAAAAAAAGAGATCCAACTGCACCCAGATATTGACCATTTGGCTACCGCTATCATCTCTAATTTGAAAAGAAAGAGATCCAAAAGCACCCAGATATTGACCATATGGCTACCGCTATCATCTCTGATTTTAAAAGAAAGAGATCCAAAAGCACCTAGATATTGACCATTTGGATACCGCTTTTCTCGATGACCATTCGAAAAAGATAAAACCAAGATAGAATTCCAATGTACCCAGATCTTAGACCATTTGGATACCGCTATGAACTCTTGATTTTGAAAAGAAAGACATAAAACCAAGATAGAATTCCAATGCACCCAGATCTCAGACCATCTGGATACCTCTATGAACTCTTGATTTTGAAAAGAAAGATAGAAAACCAAGATAGAATTCCAATGCACCCAGATCTCAGACCATCCAGATACCGCTATGAAATATTAGTAATAAACAAATAGGTAACAATGAAGGAATGCCCAATTCTTTCCTAGGGTTAAGATCAAATCATGAAACTATGCGACTGCTAGATAAGTGACAGTGCCTACCACATTTATCCTAAATCATAATGGCCCTAGAATCAAATTGAACATTCCACCTATAGCAATCAAAGAAAATAAGTCATGATCTATCATGGCTACTCTCATCAATTGGTGGATCCTGGAGTAGCATAAGAACATAACCGCAGAATATAGAATGACATCTGACTAATGACTGACCTAGTCAACATTTTGATTGTTCCTTGATTCAATTTTATTCTCTTGATTGGCTCGACTCTCTTGATAGGCTTGATTGGCTTGATTGTCTTGATTGTGTCTGGTTTCAGTAATAGATGACTCATATAAGACTGACCTGTCTAGTTTTCAACGTATCCATCACTGTGTAAGATGATTGATATGATTGATTGATTAGATTTTGATCATTTTTGGTGGATGATCAAGCCGTGTCAGATGGGCCCAATGTTGATTCTCAAAGCTCATGGTTTTGACATTTGATAGATTGGCTTGGTCGCCAGTTTTCTTGCTGAGAGATTCGATAGATTGATAGAGCTATGTCATATGGGCCCAATGATGATTCACAAAGCTTATGATTTTGACACTAATTGACCTGGCTTGATCGCCCTTTGCTTTGTTGATAACTGAGTTGGTTTTATTGCTTGCGGTTTTTCAATATTTTGATTGTTTTTGATGAAGATTGATTTTTAGGATTTTTGATATTTTTAGAATTTTTGATGAGTTTTTTGAATTTTAGGGATTTTTTTCAGGACATTTAGAATCGCCCCCTAGTTTGGTGGACCAGTAGTAACCATGGATAAGTGTTGGTGCTCAGAGGGGATTGTGCATCTAGATATAGCTTGGGTAGTCAATCTTGCATTCAAATTTTTCTCAAGCTTTTGTTCTTGGAGTTCATTGATGGTGAAGATGGATTTGAACACTTGGCACCTGTTTGCCAGGTTTTCACCAAGGTACCTACTCAATAACGCCTATTTTCCAGGTTTTCGCTGAGAGAGAAATTTTGTTTCTCTTTATTGTTTTTTTTGCTTTTTTGGTTGTTTTTTTGTTGTTGTCGCCAAGGCGCCTATTTGCCAAGTTTTCACCAAGGTAACATTTTGTATTTTTTGTTTTTTTTGGTATTTTATGGATATGTAGATAGTTGCCTTAACCATTGAGACCTCAAGCATAGAACCTCTTGAGGTTCATGCTGTTTATGTATCTGGGGAGCTGATCTCCTTTTGGTGTTGCCAGTTGGTATGCCCCACTCTGGGTAGAGTTGATAATGACATATGGTCCTAGCCAGTTAGGCTCAAACTTTCCTGGTTTCACTCGCTCTGCTTGGTTCTTTTGATTTTCCATGAGGAAGAGGTCTCCTACCTCAAATTTTTGTGGCCTCACCTTCTTGTGATAATTCCTTCTAAGGAAATTTTGATAGCCTTGTAAGTGGTTGAATGCATTTTGTCTTCTTTTGTCTAGTAGTTCCAGTTCACTGAGCCTTACTACTCTGTATTCTTCATCTGAAATCAGGTTCTTCAATGATATCCTTAGGGATGGGATTTCCACTTTGAGGGGTAGGACCATCTTTGATCCATATAATAGGGAGAAAGGAGTGGCTCATGTAGGTGTTCTCACACTAGCTTTGTATGCCCATAATGTGAGAATAAGCTATAAATGCCAGTCTCGCCCTAATTCATTCACTATTTTCTTCAAGATTTTAAAAATGGTCTTGTTTGTCGCTTCAGCCTTGCCATTCCCTTGAGGATAATAGAATGAAGAGAACCCTTTCTTGATTTGGAATTGTTCACAGAGATCTTCAAAATCTTTGTTTTGGAAAGGTGTACCATGATCTGTTAGGATGGTTTGAGGAATTCCATATTGACAAATGATATGGTTGAGTATGAACATTGAGATCTGCTTTCCATTTATGTAGGTGAGGGGAATTTCTTCCACCCATTTAGTGAAGTACTCTATTTCTAATATGATGTATTTATGTCCATTATCTGAAGAAGGTGTAATCTTTCTAACTAGGTCAAATCCCCACATAGAAAATGGTAATGGTGAAGTGATATGATTTAGTTCTTGAGATGGTGCATGGATGAGGTCTCCATGAATTTGGAATTTCCTACACCTTTGTACATACTTGTTGGAATCTGTCTCTACTATGGGCCAATAGTATCCCATGTGGATGATATTTTTAGCTAAGTTGTTGCCACCTCCATGGGTTCCACAAATTTCTTCATGTACCTCATACATAGCTCTCTAGGATTCTATGGAAGTGAGACATTGTAATAGCGTTCCGTCTAGACTTCATCTATATAGAGTAGTTGCATGAATGGTGTACCTAGAGGCTTGGAGGATGAAATTTTTTTTTTGGTTCCTAGACAAGTCGGGAGGTAAGACACTAGTTTGGAGGTAATTATACATGTCATGGTACCATGGGGTTTCAGGACCAACAAGGACACACACTAATTCTGTGATTGGTGCTTGATGTGATGGCATCATGAGCTGCTCCACTAGAAACTAGAATTTGGTTTCATTGCCTGGCATGTCAATCAGTGATGCTATGGTAGCCATTGCATCTATAATTTTGTTTTGAGCCATTGGTATTTGCTTGAAAAAGATGTATTGGAACTTAGTGCGCAACCTGTCCACCTGTTCTCTGTATGGTATTAGCTTCTCATCTTTTGTCATATAGTCATTACTGACTTGGCTAATGACCAACTATGAATCTTCGTAGACCTTAAGGTTCTTGATTATCCATTGAATTATTGTCTTTATTCTGATAAAAGTGCTTCATATTTGGCTATGTTGTTTGTAAATGGGAAGTTGAGTCTAAAAGATTTGGGAATTGCATAATTGTTTGGAGTGAGGAGTACTATCCCTGCTTCTACACCATGGTTCATGCATGACCCATCAAAGTATAGTTACCATGTCTCTATTTCCAGTTGTAGTGTCATAATAGACTCATCTAGAAAGTCAAAAATGATAGACTGATGATCCTGAATAGGTGCTTGTGCCAGTTGATCCGCAATCACCTACCCTTTGATGGATTTTATGTCTATGTATTCAATGTCAAACTCGCTTAAGATCATTACCCACTTTGAAAGTCATTTAGTGAGTGCTAATTTTCTTAGTAGACACTTTTAAGGATCAATATGTGCTATCAACTTTGTTTGGTGACTCAACATGTAATGCCTCAGCTTCTGGGAAGCGAAGACAACTACGAGGCATGATTTTTCAATTGGCATATAGTTGAGCTCATAGCCTACCAATGTTCTTCTTAGATAGTAGATATCTCTTTCCTTTCCTGTGTCATCATGTTGTGCTAAGGGTATGCCTAATGCCGATTTGGTTGTCGAGATATATAGAAGCAATAAGTAAATTAGTTTAAAGAGATAGATTGAAATGTGCATACCCCGGTCACACTTGTTCGCATTGTTCTGTCCATATGAATTTTATGTCCTTGTGTAGTATATATTGGAATGGGTGGCACTTGTCTACTAGCTAGACTATGAAGCACCTGATAGATTGGAGCCTGCCTTGTAACCCCCTTAGTTGCCTTAGGTTGGTCGGTGGTGGCATGTCCAATATTGCTTTAAATTTCTCTGGGTCTACCTCAATGCCTCTATGTGATACTATGAACCCCAATAACTTCCCTATTGTGACCGGGGTATGCACATTTCTTTGGGTTTAAACATACCTTGTATTCCTGCATTCTGTCAAAGATGGGTCCCAATACTTGTAGATGATCCTTTCTAAGCATTGACTTGGCAAGTATGTCGTCAACATATTCCTCCATTGTCTTGTGGATGAGATCATGAAAGATTATTGTCATGACCCTTTGATATGTTGCTCTAGCATTTTTTTGACCAAATGGAATGAAATTCCAATAGTAGGTGCCCCATGCACATATAAAAGCTATTTTGTGCTGGTCCTCTGGCGTGATCCTTATCTAATTATACCCTAAAAATACATCCATGAGTGATAGCATCCGATGTCCTGCTGTTAGATCTGTTTTCATATTGATATTAGGCAAATGAAAGTCATCCTTGGGACAAGCTTTGTTAAGATCTCTAAAGTCTGTGCCCCATGTTGCATTACTAATCAAGGAAGAATTGAAAAATATCCTAGATTCTAAGTTCATAAGACCGATATCATACGTAGACTGGATATCTAATCTGGTACCAGTTACCAAGCATAGTGGTTTGAATCTGACCACTATGCTTGGTAACTGGTACCAGATTAGATATCCAGTCTACGTATGATATCGGTCTTATGAACTTAGAATCTAGGAGATTTGTCAATTCTTCCTTGATTAGTAATGCAACATGGGGATGCATATTCCTCAGCTTTTGTTTGATGGGTTTGGCGTTGGGTAGCAACCATAGATGATGTAGCACAAGCTCTAGATCTAATCTGGGCATGTCTGAGTAGGACCATGCAAAATTGATCTTCCTTTCCTTGAAGAAACTGATGAGATGTTCTCTCTCCTCTAGGGTGAGTGATTTTGCTAAGTAGATGTTCTTTGGGTTCTTGTCATCACCCAAGTTAAATTCTTTTGTTTCTTCTGCTAACAATATTGAATTTTCCCCTATCAAGGGGAGGAGTTCCTTCTTTCCATCTTCTAGCGCCTCAGTGAGGTTTTCTCTAGAAGATACGTCTTGTTTGGTCTTTTTATCTTTTTTTGTGCCAGTAAGCACCTTTTAGTTTTTACTTACTATTTTTTCTTTTTCAATTGTTTTTGATGACTGGAAAGAGGAGCTTCCTGCCCAAAGTATGCTGATCTGTCGCAGTCAATGGAGAAACCTGCTTTATGGTCTCCTAATGAAATTCCCTCTCTAAGTCCCATGAAGTCTGCGATAGCCTCATCATTCTCGAAGGTATCCATATTAGGTAGTCCCTGTTAGTCCCACTCTGTCAGTTCGGCGTGTACAAGACAAAGGCCCTCATGGTGGCTTGACTCTTTTTGGTTGAAAGGGACAACAGAGATGGTTTTGACAAACCTAGACTATGATGTGGACGCACCACCTAATGAATTTCTATTGATATGTTGATCGATATAGGGTTGATCATCTATGGTTAATTGGTCAAAAAAACCGCCAAGGTGTATGGTGGTGGATGACCAAGGGGAATAGTCTTGGATTGATGGCTCAGAGTCATGAATGGATCTCCAATTGTACTCATGGGAGTCAGTTTCACTAGAATGCTCATCGAATGTCTCACTTCCCTCATTATCGTAGATTGCTCGGTTGAGGGTTAATTGGTATTGAGAGGTTCCCACTTTGGCTGGCGACAACTGTTGAAGTATTTTACTGATTAAGATGTGTTTCGGGTTTCGCTCCCGCTATAAATCTGCTATTTGTTCTTGATCAACTTGTATGTCTTGGGTGATAGGACTGGTTCTTTGTTTCCCATATCCTAACCCTCTCTTGTTTCTTTGGGTTGGCAGGAGAGATGGTTCCATTAAACCTTGTTGTCTTGCCCCTAGACCAGTTGTACCATCATACCCAAACCTTTGCAGCATTGTATAGCCAGCTCCATATGTTGATATGGGTAGGGGTTGTTGAAGTGTCTCTTGTGGATCTTGATACAACCATGTATTGATATCTGGATCAAATGGATTCTCCCCTGCAATGTCTCCCCATCTGACAAAGGTTGTGTGTGGACACCTGAATAGAATGGGTTTTGGGGTTTCTGTTGTAATAGCTGGTTGTGGCATACCATATGTTCTTGGGCTCTGAGGCATGTTTGTGATAGTGAAAGCTTCCTTGTTGCTGTATTCACCACATCCCTTGTCAATAATAGATATTTTTCCCGCTTTTCTTATGATATCTTTGGGAATTGAATTTGATGCGGAAGGGATACTTGCCTCTTGGTTTGATGGAACCTAGTTGTCAGTACTGGTTTGAACTGCATTACAGTATTAGAATAGATTTGGATCTCCCTCAATAATGATTTCTTCCCCCTGGTGTAGGAAATTTATGCACTGATGATATTTGGAGGGTAAAACTTGCATCTCATGTATCCATGGTCTCCCTAGTAACATCTTGTATCCCAATTCTAGGTCTAGGATCTAGAAGGGAGTGTTCTTGACAACTGGGCCAATTTAGACAAGTAGAATGATAAAACCTTTGGAAGAGCTTTCCTCTTCATCATAGGCGCTAATGTTGATCCTTCTTGTGAAATCAATACTGGATTTAGAGTAGCCTAATTTCTTGATTAAATTTAAAGTACAAATGTTTAATCCAGCCCCACCATCAACAAGGAATCTACGGATTGCGCTTTTGTGGACTTGGACAAGCAAGTGCAAAGGTTTTTGTGGCAGCACATCATGGTCTGTGAAATTTGCATGCTTGTTGGCTGCTATATGGTTAACCATAATTTGGAAGCTCTCAGTGGTTATGTCCCTTGGGACAACTGCTTTCTGAAGGGCTTATTCAAGTGCTTGTTTATGACACAAAGATATGCACAAGAGGTCAAATATGGAGATTTGGGCAGGCATGCGCTTTAGCTAATCCAATAGGCTTGTCTATGGATTTGAGGTTGCATGAGGGTTGACTGGTGTAGCATAGGAGAAAGGTGATCCTTGCAAGAAAAATCTTGTATGACGCATGGTTACAACACATTTGTTACCTTGGTCTCTAATAGTGATGGTAACCACATGGTTATCTGAAGGATTGAGGCAATTGATAGTGTTTTCATTGTTGGCATAAGTGTAGTTGACCTATTTTGACTGTCCACTAGACCTAGAGGTTTTCCCTTTATTATTATCATGAAATGTGTCATTGAATATTGTATGATCAATGGTTCCTTTCATTTGGGTGTTGGTTACATCGATGACCCCTGTGTCAATCATATCTTGGATGGCATGTTTCAATCAATAACAGTTGGGTGTCTTATGTCCCTTCACTTGATGAAACTCACAGAATTCATTATCATTGTACCACTTTGGTTTGATTGCACCATGTTCATATTCCCTAATTTCTGGGAGAGTGATATTGTTGGATTGTATCAGCTTTCATAAGGCTAATTCTATTGACTCTCCTAATGGTGTGAAATCTCATTTTGGGAACTGAAATCATGGTTGGCGTTGAGAATGTGCTTGACTATTTGATATAGAGACCGCTTGGACAAGGGGTGGTTGAGTTTGAGTGAATGCTTGTGGAGTGGGAACCATTGGTTGTTGATTAGCCATAGGTGCACCTTGCAGTGACACTTTGGGTTGAGCGTAGTTGACCATTTTTACATCAATGATACTATCAATGGTGACATTTTTGTTTTTATTCCACCACTTAGATTTGTCTGTTGTAGTCTTGGTTGTATTCGTTTGGGTAGGATCTGTAAGGACACCTCATTTGACCAATTTCTGCTCACAATGAACTCCTCGTTTGATGAGTTTTTTAAAGTTTGGAGCTAACTACAATTCTATTGTAAATGACATGTCTAGAATTAGATTGTCAATGAAACTATTAGGTCTTGCTCAGGTACATCATACATGATTATGTTTGTAGTAGTCCTCCATCTTTGTAAGAATTTTACAAAAGACTCTCCATCTTTTTGTTTGATATCAAAAGGTCCTTGATGCTGACCTTGCGCTCGATGTTATGATGGAAGTAAGCGATGAACTTTTCGGCCAATTCACCCAAAGACAGAATACCATGAGGTAAATGTGAGAACCATTCCATTGTTGGTCCGACTAAGATTTGTGGGAATAGTCGCATTAAGTATGTCTCATCATGTGTGACTTTGAAGCAACTAGCAAAGAATTTTTGAATATGCTCAATAGGGTTGGTATTGCCCATATATTTGTCAAATTTTGGTACCGAGAAGTGAGTTGGGAATGGAGACATGTGAAGAGAGTGATCAAAGGGGTACGGGTATAAATCCTCCGCAGTGTAGGATTTAGTTTTCCCTTGATTTTGCATATCCATCATTTGGATTTGAAGGTTCTGCACTTGTTGGATTAGCATGTCTATTTGAGACTGGGGATGATTTGTGACATTGTACCTCTATGCTATAGTAGGTATGAGACTGCACCTTTGTATCCCTTGAGTAGGAACATAGGACCTCATCCTTGGGATTTGATATTGATTTCCCAACACATGATTTTGATATGGGGGCACGTGAGTGGCCCAAGGTTGATTATGGTGTGTTTGTTGTTGGGGTTGGGGTTGTTATTGCTGTAGAAGCTGGGTTTGCTGCTACTAGGGTTGGGGTTGTTGTTGCTACTGAAGCTAGGATTTCTATTGCTGGGGTTGAGGTTGTTGTTGCTGGGGTTGGGATTGTTGTTGCTGCTGAAGTTGGGATTTCTACTGTTGGGGTTGGGATTTTTGTTGCTGCTGAAGCTGGGATTGCTGCTGTTGGGGTTGAGTTGTTGCAGGGTGAGAAAAGGCGTAACCTTGGTTGGGAATTGACTGAAAGTCAGACCTGCAGATATGGATCCTTGTGGGAATGATGTGTTGACCCCAAAGCTAGTAGGGATTGACTATAGTAGCAGCATGGTTGCAAAAAGGTCACTGCTTGTTGGTGGGATTGAGGGCATATCATGAGAGCTTGATTGGACATGACATAAGGCCAAGGGTTGAGGCATACTAGTGACCATGGGTGCACTTAGTTAGGAGCCCGTCATGCTTTGCATGGAAGATGTGCTTGCTTGGTTTGAAAAATTGATTTGATTGGACACAGTCTGTGTTGTTGTTGATGTTGTCAAGGATGGGAAGATTTGAGATACTATAGGTTCTGTTTGAGGGGGTCAAGTAGTGTTGTGACCTACGAGAGGGTTTTCTGGCCATATGGTTGACACATTGAATTCAGCGGGGAGTTTGACTCCCTTCTTTATCAACATGGCTAAACAACATCTGAGGTTCCTCTGTACAACAATGTCAACCACTTGCATAGAATAGACGTGTTGCTCTATATCTTTGAGCTCCTCTTTTAGTGACATTTTGGAACAAAGCTGATCCACGGGGATTCTCAATGAATAGAGAAGGACTGGTATTTGTGAAAGGATAGTCCTCTCGATCTATTTCCCAACTGGGGACTATGTTGATATATGACTCATCAAGTTGAGTTTTAGCTTTTGACCTTGTGTAAGGCCCTCCATAAGGTGTTTGAGACATAGTGTGGTCCAGATTTTGTGACTAAAACAAGTGATATAAAGAAAATAGAAAAGGATAACCTTTCTAGGAGAGTCTAAATTAAGTTTGGACAAGGGTATTTCTAAGGACAGATGTTGATTTATCTTGATCTCAAAGTTTTGATGATGTAAGAATAAGATTTGTTGACCTTTGCCTGGGACAAAGTCATTGATAGAGATAATGATGATGTTGAGATAATGGGATCAAGATATTTTGAGTCTAACTTTCGAACTAACAATGTTTGGACGATAATCGTGCTTTCAAAGAAGGGATGATCTTTAATGTTTAGAGATTCACACAATGTTCTTTGCATTTTTCTTGGATAGACACTAGTCTTTGACACAAAATGGAGAGTATTTTCAAGGTTTTAGGTCAAAACAAGTATTGAAAAGTCTCTGGTCAATTGCGGAAAAACTCCACCAATTGCGGTAAAGTGACTGGTCGATTACGGTAATCTATCACCGATTGCGGTAATAACCATGCCAATTGTGGCAATAAAAAGGACAATTGCGGCAAACTTCCGTCACTTACAGAAAAATGTGGGAAATTATGGCAAAGAGGAAACAGTGTCAAAAGGACTCAAAAATAGGCCTCACTGTCTGACAATTTTGATTTTCTGGAACAAGGCTTCTGATTTGGAAGACAATTTGATGTTGAAAACCCTAGACTTTAACATGTTTGACTCATTTTGATAGTTTTTGATGTTTGTTTTGTGTTTTGGAAACTGATCAAAGAACAAGCACAATAGATAATGTGTTTTGAAGAATGAAGACTAACAGGTGTATGTTCTACAACTTTTTCAAGTTGCAATGTTATCACGAGGTGTCAACAATGAACAATCAGATTAATCTAAGTCAAAGGTTTCAAAATACAATATTATAGGCCCAATGCTTGAATGTTCATTAGCTCACACAACAATTGTTACACTACTAGGACACGAGGTCCACGAAATAGGTGCCCATGTTTTTTCCGTTGCCAAATATTGTTGCTGTATAGTGAAGATCTGTTTCACTACATAAATATCTTGGAACACATATGTTGTGAATCTTGAGGGGAAATTCTGCAACCCCTTGCACTATAAAAATGTATATGTTCAGAGGTAAACTGGGTTGGCCTCTAATTAATAGGTTCTAGTAGGGTCTGTGACGTATATCCAATCAGTTTGTACGTGTGTGACTCACTTAAGTCCCTAGTTGACCATGCTGGCTCCTTAGAGATATTCACCCAATCTAGACTATCATCAACACACCTCGCCCGAGCTTGGATAGATATAAAATGAAACTTTGGTTCGCATCTTGTTTTTATACCGATCAGAAGGATTACCGGTTTAAGGTTGTTCTCCGAGGAAGAAGCGCATTCCCCAGACAAGCCTAAAAATTATAAAGGTGTTTAATCTAAAAGATAGTATGCAAGTGCACAAAGGATGCAAGACACAAGGTTAATCGCTTAAACCCCAAATTTGAAATGTGAACTAAGCTAATCACCCATACAAGAAGAATGTTCAATTTTAGAGCCCAAAAGTAGGTGATGATTGCTTGTTCAATTTTAGAGCACCAAGTTTGAAATGTTGTTTTCCTTTGTTCAATTCTTAGTCTCCGCGTCAATTTTAAGCACCAAATTTGAAAATGTGAGGTTCAAGATGTTTGGCATACACTGTTCGTTTTAAGCACCAAAATTGACAAATGAGTATTTTTATGTTGCTTTGTTAGATCTGTTTCCATGCCACAAGCTAATATGACAAGTTAGTACCAAAAAGAATCTAATCAAGAATTGAAGAATAACTAGCAACTCCCAGATTGTTAAGATCACTAAGGCTAATTTTGACTTTGTACTTAGCTGCGAATCGCTTGATAAAATCCAGATATTTGTTGTAAGCCTCGGTTTGATTTTCCTTTTCTATGGCTAAGATGGCTCTTTGTTGCGTGCAATAATTGATGGTCCTTATTATGGAAGCTCTCAGTGATCTAGCACCCGGGGTGCGTCTGATTATCCTCTTGGCCATTAGTCATTTGCTCAATCCTGCACATAAATCAAGAAAGAACACATAAAAAGAAAACTTTTCAAAGATCTTTCTTTTTTTGAAAATATTTCTTAGAAAAAATTAAAAAAAAGAGAATAAAGTCCTTGCATAATTTCAATACCTTTCCAAAAATGTAACTTTTTTGATAAGAAATGTTGATTTGTGTCCAGAATTATTTTTTTATGAAATATCATAAAAAAATTATAAAAAATTGTAAAATATTCAAAAAAATCTAAATTTTTGATTATAGCTTTCTTACGTAAAAATATACTTAAAATTTTTTTTGTAGATCATAATTCCTTAATTTGTGCCCTAGAGACCCATTTTATCATAAAAAATTAGTTTTAAAAGATCTATTATTTTTGCAAAATAATTTCATAGAAATTAAAATCACAGAGAATAAAACCCCTCTATAATTTAAATACCTTTCTAAAAATATAATTTTCTTGAAAAAAGCCTTTGATTTGTGCCTAGAAATGATTTTTTATGAAATATCATAGAAAATTTATAAAAACAATAAAAAAGCTTAGAAAAATCTGAATTTTTGTTTGGGGCCTTCTTAGATCAACATCAACCTGTAAAAAAATAAAATAAAACTATTCCATGCGGTTTGAAAGATATGACCAAATTTCACGCGGGCTGTAAGTTCATGTCGGGTTTACCAAAATGTATGCAATGGGGATCGAATTCATGCAACACTCAACAAAGAGGGTTAGTACCACCAATTTGCAATGAGAGAAATTAGATGGAAACAACTACTAAAAATGAAATTGTGAATCAATAAAATGTACAAGAAAATAAGAGAAAACAAATGAATGCAAACCCAAATGCTTGAATCTTCTATTGTCTCTCTCTACTTTTGAAACGTTGTTTTTGATGCTCAGTATTGGTGTGGGCAACGTATATGGCTTGGGAGCGCTAAGAATATGCTATTGAATGCGAGTGTGTGTGTGTGTGATCACAAGATGAATTGAATGCTAGAACCAATCTGACAGAGTAATGGCGCATGTGAGCTTGGAATCCTGGATGTATGATCGCAAGAAGGCTTGATGCTTGAACCAGTCTGACATAGTAATGACGCACATAAACTTGAAATCCTGGATGTATGATCGCAAGAAGGCTTGATGCTTGAACCAATCTAACAGAGTAATGGCAGACGTAATCTTGAAATCCTAGATCCTTCAAATGGTTATGATGGGTTTGTT
Organism: Thuja plicata; assembly: GCA_018584345.1. NCBI lineage: Eukaryota > Viridiplantae > Streptophyta > Pinopsida > Cupressales > Cupressaceae > Thuja > Thuja plicata. The sequence goes on from MU223660.1 coordinate 395,615, forward strand.
ATATAAGAATTGAGAATGAGATTAACGGTTGAGATCAATCCTAGAGATAGGAAGATGAACGGTTGAGATCAAAGGGAACTGGAGAAGCCATCAGTAAACTCCACCTCTTCAACTGGGAGAGAGGAGATAGAGTTTGATTAACTGAAAAGCTAATTTTGAGTTACCTTTTAGAACTGAAGAGGTGGGTGGAGTTACCCATGTGAATTGGAGAGATGGATGGAGTAACCCATGTGATCTGATTAAGGATTATCTCTTTGAGCATAATCGATTATTTAATTCATTTATGTAATTAAAGTTTTCAACATGTGAGATAATTGAATTATTTTTGATTTAGAATTGCTTTATAGAATGAAATTAAATTAATTTAATTGGAATAATTTAATTAGTAAGTTTAAATCTTTCAATTTAAACTATAGGAAATGGAATTTAATGAATCAATTAATGGTAATTAATCAATTAAGGTTAATTAATTAAATAGAATTAATAATTTAACCAATTTTGGAAATTTGATTAGATGATTTGGGGAATGGATTTAGAAGAAAATAGATGATTAATTAATGATTAAAAAATCATTAATTAATAGATGAAATGAATTTAGAAGAAAAGATAATTAATTAACGATTAAAAAACCATTAATTTGTTGGTCCACAGAGGGGAGGGGGGGGGGGTGAATCAATGGATTTTAATCTATTTTAAACCTCAACCTCTAAATCTGATTCAACTCGGTAAACTATCTTTACTGCACTCTAGACAACATGCAACCTTGAATAATTTAAGCAACAACATTAACACATATCATCCATATAAGATAATGACACATTAACACGAGATTTAACGAGGAAACCCAAATTGGGAAAAACCTCCGTGGGACTTGTCACCCACAAAAAATAATACTCTTCTGAAGTATGCTCGGTTAGGAGCCAATCCTATTAAAGATTACAAAGAAAATTGTCAAATGTGACCCGGTCAAGGGATTTCCCTTAGATATGTTAGGATCTTTACTCTATTAAGAGTGGCCTGATGAGAGTACTTAAAACACTCTGTTAGAATGTCACCTATCTCTAGGGTTTACAATAGGATAGTTATATCCACTCGGTTAAGAGATTTCTCAGATACAAATATGAAACATACAATAAAGCTTGATCTGTTAATGCAGAAATTGTCTTCTACCTTTTGCTTGATCAGATCCTTTTCTGCTCACTTGGTCTGCTGGATTCAATGCTTCATCACTTCTTCAAGACTCTTCCATCAATCATTCAGAATTCAGAATTCAGTCTTCTTCTTTTCCCTATATCACTCAGTGACTTCACTTCTGTCAACCTTTTTCTTTTCTTTTCAATAACCAACCAACAGCTACTTCACATTCGTGTAGCTTTACTTATATAGACAACATTTTCCCCCTTGATCTCCTTGATTAGGTTTTCAACAAATCAATCTCAGTCATTCGATCATCCTTATGATTTCTTACCGCTCGGTGAACCGCCTGACTTTGGTAAACCGCCTGACTTTTTCCTTGGGACTTGTTCCCTTCTTGGGACTCATAGCATTTGTTTTACCACTTAATCTCTACCTTCAATCTTCATCTTGATTTTTTAGTTCATAGATCTTGTAACAAACTTCTTCCTTTCCTGTGGAATCTTCCAGCTCATCATGATCTGTCTTGGATTCGATCTTATCATTAACTTCCAACGACTGTTCCTTGCTCGGTAACTGAACTTAAGATTTGGTAACATGAACTTCACTGTTCGGTTAGTAACAACGCTCGGTGCCTTTGCATGAACTCGGTACTCGGTAACTACGACCGAATAACGTTTCTACTCGGTGACTATTTTTGCTTGGTGCTTGATTCTGCTTTCTTTTACCGACTGCTCCCTCTGCTTACATTACCAACTGACTTCTCATACTCGGTAGTCTCATTCATTTCCTTTACCGACTTGACTAAAATTTGTTACCGAATATTTTATCATGAAAACAATGTGGAAAACAATTATACCAATCATCACTAAATCATTGTCTGATCTGTATTAGTTTCCCAGTTAAGTTCTTCAACATTTTCATCTTTTCACTTGCTCTCTTTCCTTGTCTTCCTCAACTTGTAGTTTACTCCGAATGATATGGCAACTCAATATGAATAAGAAATCAATTGCTTGACATCAATGAAAAAATAACAACTGATCTAAGAGTATTCTAAAACTTTGTATACCTCTGATCTCGGTCTTCATCATCATCTCATCATGTGAATATCAGTTAGTTAACAATCTCCCTCTTTGACATTGATGGCAACCTTTGCAATTGATGATGGCAACCTTGGAACCTCGGTCTTTTCTCTGTATTCTACTTTTCTCCCTCTGAGCTGATTCTTCTTGTGAGTTATTCAAACTCCCTCTTTCATAATAATTCTTTCTCTTTGTTCCTCAACACTCTTTGTTTCTGATAATCATCAATTCACATAACATCTCCCTCTTTGACAACAATGTCAAAGTGTCATACTTCCTGAGAATATTCAGGTAGTGAATCATACCTAACATGTACTGATAGCTCTTGTCATACATCATTGTTTCTTATTCACAACTTCAGGCATCACCTCAAGTGTGAAAGCTTGCATCAACTCAAAAAATATATTCTAATCAGTCCTAGAATTGATGCACCGTGCAACATGCATTTTAGTGAATGTTGGGTAGGGGTAGGACCCCTAATTTACCTCGGAGATACTCAAAAGCATCCTTTGGTAGTGGCTTAGTGAATATATCTACTATCTACTCCTTTGAACTTACATATTCCAACATTACATTCTTCTCTTGTACTTGCTCTCTCAAATAGTGATATTTGATAGAAATGTGCTTGGTCTTAGAATGCATAACCGGATTCTTTGATATATTGATAGCACTTGTATTATCACAATAGATAGTAACTGGATCACTAATCTCTTCATTCATACCTTCAAGTAGTTGTTTGATCCATACGATATTTGCACAATTCATAGCTGCAGCAACATATTCAGCCTCGACAGTTGATTGTGAAATGCAACTTTGTTTCTTGCTCAACCATGTTACTAATCTGTCTCCGAAAAAGAAAGCTCCTCTACTTGTAATTTTTCTATCATCAATGTTCCCAGCCCAATCAGAATTAGTGTAGACTTTCAAAGAAAAGTCTCCTTTCTTTTTGTATAGTAACCCAAAATCTTCAGTGCCTTTTAGATATCTCATTATTGTTTTTATTGCAGACATGTGTGTCTCCTTTGGATTGGAAGAAAAGCTTGCAAGAATCCCTACAACATGTGAAATATCGGGTCTAATATGTACAATGTACTGTAACTTACCAATCATTGATCAGTAAACTGTGTCATCTACTGCCTGTGATTCATCTTCCTTTGATAATTTACATCCAGTGGCCATAGGTGTTCCGACAGGTTTTGAATCCTCCATACCGAATG
>MU223660.1:399107-418765 GCA_018584345.1 Thuja plicata
ATTGACTCAATGTGTCACTTCCTCCAAAAATAATATCATCAACAAATATTTCAGCAATCAAAATTTCTTTATCATCATCACATTTCAAATATAGATTACTGTTGTCACTTGTTCTCTGAAATCCAATATCGATCAAATAAGAATGCAATCTTTCATACCATGCTCGAGGTGCTTGCTTTAAGCCATATAGTGCTTTGTGCAATTTTCATACCAAGTCCTTGTCAATGTCCTTAGCAAATCCTTCAGGTTGTTCAATGTAAACTTCTTCTTCAAGAATACCATTAAGAAATGCAGACTTTACATCCATTTGATAAACTTTGAATCTTTTGTAAGCTGCATATGCTAGTAGAATTTTGACTCCTAATCTAGCAACATGTGCAAAAGTTTCACCATAATCAATGCCTTCTTCTTGTGCATAACCTTTGCAAACTAATCTTGCTGTGTTCTTGATAACATCTCCATGCTCATTCAGTTTGTTTATGAAAATCCACTTAGTACCGATTACATTTTTGTCCTTAGGTCTCAGTACCAGTTCCCATGTGTTATTTCTCTCAATTTGATCTATCTCTTTTTTCATAGCATTAGTCCAATCTTTAGTAACTAGAGCATCTTTTACTTTCCTTGGTTCAAATGTAGATATTAAGAATGTATTGTTCCTTACCTTGCTTCTTGTCATTACTCCATCATCTTTGTTTCCAATTATCTTGCTTGGTGAGTGGTGTCTTCTTACATATTTAGCTAGGACAGGCTCGGTAGTCGGTGCAGGTACTTCATCATCACTCGGTTGTAGTTCCATCTGTTCAGCTTCCTTCTCTAGTTGTCCTCTCGGTAGTACATCAATATGCACATATACAAATCTTTGATAATCTTCTGGTTCCTTCTTCTTGTCTTTATCATTTTTCTCTGCAAATTCATCAATTTTCACATTGGCACTTTCCACATTCTTATTAGTAGACTTGTTTAAACATTTGTAAGATTTTCTCTTTGTGGAGTATCCAAGAAATATTCCTTCATCACCTTTAGAATCAAACTTTCCATCTCTGTTATCTTTCAAGATATAGCATATACTTCCAAAAAATTTGAAATAACTTACATTAGGTTTGTGCCCATACCAAATTTCATAAGGTGCCTTGTTTGTGCCTTTCTTCAGTTGTACTTGGTTCAATGTGTAAGCTATGGTACTTACTGCTTCTCTCCAGTATGTTTGAGAGATTGCCTTCTCAATCATTAGTGTTCTTGCACAATCAACAATTGATCTGTTTCTTCTTTCTGCTATTCCATTCTGCTATGGTGTTCTTGGTGCAGACATTTGTCTCTTTATCCCATGTTCATTGCAGAAGAGTGTAAACTCATCAGATGTAAACTCTCCTCCTCTATCAGATCTCAAACATTTCAGTTGTTTTCTAGTTTCCTTTTCAACTCTTGCCTTATACCACTTAAACATTTGAAAAGCATCAGATTCTTCTTTTAAAAACATGACATACATCATTCTAGAGAAATCATCAACAAACAAAATGAAATATCTATCACCATAGTAACTTTGTGTTCTCATGGGTCGACATAAATCAGTGTGTACTAAGTCCAAAATTCCTTTGCTAACATAGGTTTTACTTGTAAAGCTTGACTTAGTCATTTTTCCAATCTGACACTCCTTGCACATGACATTTTTAGGTTTATTCAATCTCGGTAGACCTCTAACTCTATTCTTTTTTCTCACCTTGATCAAGTTGTCAAAATTAACATGACATAACCTCTTGTGCCATAACCAGACATCCTCCAATTTTGTGTATAGACAGCTCTTTTTAGAAGTATCAAGGTAGAAAAGGTTACCTTTAGTTTTTTCACCAGTGACAATCAGACTTCCATGTTTGCCAAACACTTTTACCTTCCCATTTTGGAATTCCAGTCGGTGACCTGTTGTATTTAGCTGTGCCACACTCAACAAATTGTACTTTAGTCCTTCAACCCAGTAAACATCATCACATATTGTATTATTCAGTAGAATTATAGAACCTTTACCTTTGACAGGATATGGAGCATCATTACCAAATCTAACAAATCCTCCATCATGATTTTCCATAGTAATAAAATTTTGTGTATCACCAGTCATGTGATGTGTGCAACCACTGTCTATAATCCATGCATCATTTTTTCTCATGTGAGAAATTAAGGATTTTTCTTCTACATACCTTTCTTCATCAAAATCATCTTTGATAGCAACATAAACAACTTCCTCATCTCCATTATCATCAGTGTCATCATCAGTTAATCCTTCTTCAGCAATGTAGCATGACTTCTTACCTTTGTCTTTGAAATCTTGATATCTTCTGAATTTATTTTGTCTTATTTTCTCGGTTATCTTTTCTTTCATCATCCTTGTTGCCTAGACAGCTAGATGCAATATGGCCAATCTTGCTGCAATTGAAACATTTTAAGGGTAGCTTACCTCTGTACTTACCTTTCCCTCTTGGTAACCTTCTAGCTAACAATACTTCAAACTCCTCTTGCAGTCTATCATCTTCAGCATACAAAGTTTCCAACTCACTTCTACATTTATGAAGTCTTTCAATCACACTGCTTGCATAGCTGTCACTGGAAGTAGACTCTCTAGGGTTTCCAATATTCAAGGATGCCTTGAATGCAGATTCAATCTTAGTAGTAGTAGTCAGACTATTATCAAATTCATTCAACTCAAATGCAGTCAACTTACCAATTGTAGCATCTAACAAGATTTTCATCTGAGGAATGGATCTCAGTTCTTGTATAGCTGATACTCAGATAGCATACACAGGTAGCAAGGTTCTCAATAGCTTGCTTGTCACATCTTCTTCATCAATATGTCCTCCGTCACCTCTGATAGCGTTTACTACTTCCTTTAGTCTTGTGCTATATTGTGTCACATTTTCTCCTTCTTTCATTCTCATTGAATCATACTTGCCTCTTAGACTTTCTACTTTTGCTTTCTGAACATGTTGATCTCCTCCATGTACCAATGTAATCTTATCCCACATCTACTTGGCTATATCACATCCATTTAGATCATTAAATTCCTGGTCGGTGAGAGAGGAGGATATCTCTATCATCAGTTGTGTGTGTTCTTGTCTTTCCCTTGCCTGTTCAAGTGTCATAGGACCGAAAGGTGGCGGTGAGTACTCATTATCAATATAATATAGTGCATATTCTCCAATTCCAGAGAGATGTAGTCTCATTCTACTTTGCCACGTAGAGAAGTTGTCCTTATTCAACTTAGGTGCCTCCCTCTTATACATCTTCAGATCTTTAACTCAAGTCCCTTTAAACTTTTCTCTTCAGAGTACTGGGCTCTGATACCAATTGTTGGTCCACAAAGAGGGGGGGGGGTGAATCAGTGGACTTTAATCTATTTTAACTCTCAACCTCTAAATCTGATTCAACTCGGTAAAATATCTTTACTGCACTCTAGACAACATGCAACCTTGAACAATTTAAGCAGCAACATTAACACATATCATCCATATAAGATAATGACACATTAACACCAGATTTAACGAGGAAACCCAAATTGGGAAAAACCTCCGTGGGACTTGTCACCCAAAAATCTGTGACCTCGGTTAGGAGCCAATCCTATTAAAGATTACAAAGCACATTGTCAAATGTGACCCAGTCAAGGGATTTCCCTCAGATCTGTTAGGATCTTCACTCTGTTAAGAGTGGCCTGATGAGAGGACTTAAAACACTCTGTTAGAATGTCACCTATCTCTAGGGTTTACAATAGGATAGTTATATCCACTCGGTTAAGAGATTTCTCAGATACAAATGTGAAACATACAATAAAGATTAATCTGTTAATGCAGCAACTGTCTTCTACCTTTTGCTTGATCAGATCCTTTTCTGCTCACTTGGTCTACTGGATTCAGTGCTTCATCACTTCTTCAAGACTCTTCCATCAATCATTCATAATATCTCTTCAGAATTCAAAATTCAGTCTTCTTTTCCCTGTATCACTTGGTGACTTCACTTCTGGCAACCTTTTTCTTTTCTTTTCAATAACCAACCAGCAGCTACTTCACATTCGTGTAGTTTTACTTATATAGACAATATTTTGCCTCTTGATCTCCTTGATTAGGTTTTCAGCAAATCAATCTTAGTCGTTCGATCATCCTTATGATTTCTTACCGCTCGGTGAACCGCCTGACTTTTGCCTTGGGACTCACAACATTTGTTTTGCCACTTAATCTCTTCCTTCTATCTTCATCTTGATTTTTTGGTTCGTAGATCTTGTAACAAACTTCTTCCTTTCATGTGGAATCTTCCAGCTCATCATGATCTATCTTGGATTCGATCTTATCATTAACTTCCAACGATTGTTCCTTGCTCGGTAATTGACCTTAAGACTCGGTAACATGAACTTCACTGTTCGGTTACTAACAACGCTCGGTTCCTTTGCATGAACTCGGTACTCGGTAACTATGACCGAATAATGTTTCTACTCGGTGACTATTTTCTCTTGGTGCTTGATTCTGCTTCCTTTTACTGACTGCTCCCTCTGCTTACATTACCGACTGACTTCTCATACTCGGTAGTCTCATTCATTTCCTTTACCGACTTGACTAAACTTTGTTACCGACTATTTTATCATGAAAACAATGTAGAAAACAATTATACCAATCATCACTAAATCATTGTCTGATTTGTATTAGTTGCCCAGTTAAGTTCTTCAACATTTTCATCTTTTCACTTGCTCTCTTTCCTTGTCTTCCTCAACTTGTAGTTTACTCCAAATGATATGGCAACTCAGTATGAATCAGAAATCAATTGCTTGACATCAATGACAAAATAACAACTGATCTAACAGTATTCTAAAACTTTGTATACCTCTGATCTCGGTCTTCATCATCATCTCATCATGTGAATATCAGTTATTTAACATAATTAATAGATGAAAATTAGTGTTTTTAATGTCAAGTCGCAAGTCTGTCCATTTTATGGTGTCTATAGTATCATGAATGTAATGAATTGCACAATAATGGATGTGAAAATGAGAGGAAGAAGTATCTTTTTATACACATTTTGGGGCCCAAATTTTGCAAGGCTGGCCCCAATTAAGCACCTAGGAGAAACACCCCCGCATTAGGCCTAGAGACCACTTAAATGCAATGCCCTAGGACTAGGTCAACTTAGTTTGACCTAGTCTAGGAAAAGGCCAAATTAAGTCGACCTTGTTTAGGTATATGTTTTCAAAGTTTTCTTGGGACCTAGGGCTGTGTGCCAAGGAGGGGGTTTGAAAACCTCAATCCACTGGGAAATCAAGGCAAATCCTAAAATCTAAAAATGCATGTAAAGGAACTAGGTGGAATATGAATTATGCAATTGGATGGAAATTGGGAAATCATGCATAGAAGTTAGTCATTTTCAAGTTTTGAACAAATAATGTTGATTCGAAGGATGCACAAGGGCTAGAAGGATGTGAAATCACTGTGGGAACTGATACTTACTAAAATGGGCTAAAAATGAGCACCTAATAAGGGTACTTACTTTTTAGGATGGTACATAGAGTTATTATTGTACAAACCATTTTGTGATATATAAAAGATACTAGTTAGAATAATTACTCAATCATTGCAAAGTGAGTGTCCTTCAATTATGATCCTCAACATGTGGATTGAACTACAAATGTACATAATTTTAAAAATACCAGTTATTCAAAAATAAAAGACAACAGATTTGTTTAAGAAAATACCATAGAGAGTGCATGAGAAATTATATATAGACCACATCATGGTCAAAATATGCAAGTTTCTATGATATATATAGATAAATTGGTCTAATGAATATTAAGGTGAAGACTACACAGTTTGAGAAATCAATTTTATAAGAAACATGAGAGAACATGAATTCCTTTTATATGATGATATATTACAATGTATCAACTACATGACCCTCATAGATGAAACAAAAAAATACAATCTACACAGTCATGAAGCACTACCATATGAATTAGAATAGAACATCATTGCACATGATAATTCAAAGTATAACGAGAACATAAAAAATCATATCTAGAAGGTGTCATTATTCAAGCTCTTGAAAATGTGGCAATGCCAAATTGTTCTCCCTTTCTATTATTTGCACCAATAGAAGTTGAAATATTCAACATTGAAACCTCTGCAATTCATTCAAAACCGAGAATTGTAATATGAGTTTTTTCTCAGCTATAAGGAATGAGACTTAAATTTTTTTAGAAAGAGATGTCTTATCAAAATATAATTTTGTTGATGAAAGAAGCTTCATTGGTCAAAACTTGTTGGAAAACATTGATTCTCAACTAAAAAAGAATTTTCACAAAGTGAAAACATACTCTTTGTAGGTATAATACCTTTCATTTTGACTTTAACAAGCATAATTATTAATATTATAATACATCTAATTTAAGTATACCATATATTTCTATTATAATAATAATATATTTATCGATAATCTTTCAAGTATATCTATGATTTTGGTTAGAGATTTGAGCTTGTTGCCTTCAATTAATGATAGAACGACATATCATAGGAATAAATGAGATAATTTATTATGGCAAAAAATCAAACTGTGGTAATTTTAGGTGAAATATGTTAGGATGATTTATCCTATACCCAGAACCCAGTCTCCAAAGATCCACTAGAAGAGAGAAGTAATCGACACACGAACCTATTTAATTGAGGTGAGTATTAAGATACAAAGGATCTGCATAAATAGGCAAGAGCATATAGAAGGAAAGGGCAGGGTTGAGACAAGTGTCTCAACCTAGAGGAAGTAGAGTTGTAACATAACTCAACAATATCCTTTAGGATATGTTAGAGTACAAATAGGACAAAAGAATATCCATCTACCTCATTAATGAGGTTACCCAAGTAAATATAAATATGTAGTAAACAGTAAGAACTATTTCTTCCAACACCCCTTAAGTGCAACTCAGGGAGTAAAATAATATAGTGGAGATGCTTTATGGGTCCTAACACCAAAGCCATGTTAGGTACCCCTGTACAACTACAATGAAATCTCTCCTAAAAGGAGAAAAGGAGAAAACCCAGTGTGAGAAAAATCCTCTCCAAAAGAGAGAACATGAAGGTTTAAGAAGCCTTCAAAAAGATGTCCTAAAATCATGAACATAAACATCACTGAAGCATGAAGAATCTGTAGACAATTGTCGATGACTGACATAGTGCTATATCTGATGATCTCCTCTAAAAAAGATAATGATCAGGAAGACAACAATCTATATGAGTGCTCCAAATGGCACTTCTTGAATATTTATTAGATGGAAATAATAGAAATAGCCTCTATCAATCAAAGGTATATATAACACAAGAATCTGCATGAGTGACCTTCACTACACAACCAATGTATTTTGAGTGATTCCATTTTATCTTATCAGCCATGTTGAAAATATAGGTGTTATAGTCTAAAAGGAATGCAAGAGTGTCTCAAGACACGCCAATCTAAACCAAGGAAGCATTAGCATGAATAGTATGAGGCAAAAATATCAGTGATTTTTCTATTGTCATGGATAAAATCTCACTTTGAAAAAGCTATGACTGGAAAACAAAGGCTCTATACAACCCCCCATGGCACTTTATAATTCAGTGCAAGTACAATAATTTATGGCACATCATGTCATGGATGGAAACTGTATCTAATATGTCTAAAGCAAAAGTTCTTAAGAAGGATGTTCAATTGATCCAAAGGACAAAAAACTCAAAAACTTGCACCAATGAATAGTGCACAAAATGACCTTTTTGATAAATCTTCGTTTTCCTAAATTGGACTCTGGATATCCAAGTTACGATCATTTGAAGAGAATCGCCTATTAGGGCCAAAAAGTGAAAAATAACCCACCCCTCTGAAGTACTCAAGGGAAAGGGTTTGGTCTGTCATGGGACCATCAGCTCAACATGTCAAGAAAAAGTACCCCCTGCCCTGATGGAAAGGGCCCAAAAAGAGTTGAATGGGTGGCTAGGTGTTGTGTGGCACCCCCATAACCACCAAGACCATCCAAAAAAAACAAAAAAAAAACATTGGCATGCAAATCCATAGAGAAGTGAACATAGAGAGGGCCATTGTAGATAAAGAAAACAAATATCTTACCTCCTCCCCAAAATATGCTTACAGCTCAACCAAAAAGCAATGGGAGCTGCCTTGGATAATGCGTGCCACACAGGGAGAAAGCACCTTTACTCAACTACCACCATAAAAATGAAGAGACTGCTGCCATGATGAAGCCGATCTGTGGACAAACATTGAACACCCACTCCAATGGATGGAGTGACAATGAAAAAGTAGACTATGCAAAGCAATAAATCTGTTTGCATAAAGTTCCTGTCCAAAAGTAAATGGCCGAAAGGAGTGTTGGCCAAAAGTAAATGGCCGAAAAAGTATGCCACTCAAAATTGCAAACCAAAAGGGAGATGCAAGCCTGCTCATTCATTCCACCACTTAACTATGCCCAGACCAATGGTGCATACCGATGTGAAAAGAAGGTGTCCACATACGTGCATCATCCTTCAATGTAAGAGCCTCTGATTTCAAGAAGATTCGGTGCGAGGAGTCTGTTGGTCATTGGGAGACCCCTCGTTCTCTCTTCCGCTGCTCCCATTTTAATTAGCTCTGCCTCATTGCAGTCGAAGGAGGTGAGAAGGTTGTAAAAGTTGTTGTTTTAGAGACAACACTTCAAGGATGGGAAGCTGCCTAAGGCAAGCACAGTCACAGTGTGCCTCCACTCAGACTATCGACCAATAAGAACAGTCACTCATAAAATTTTGTGTGTAATAGAGTGACGCATGCGACTCTACTTCCTTATGTAGTAAATAGTAAGAACTATTTACTCCAACAAAATATTTAGATAATATGGAGAAAACACTAACAATAATAATTTTGTCAACTTTTGATGAATCTAAGAGATGCAAATCCAAAATTGATGAATGGAGATTACTTATAATGAGAACCCCTATTAGTATAGATGTTGCAAGCAATAATGAGTTTTACAATATTTTCCATTCATTCTTCACAAATGATAGTGTTCATATTCATAATAATTTAAATTTAAACTATTATATTGATTGAAGCATCATTTTGCATGTAGTTTGGCAACACAAGTAGGAAGTGCTAATACAATAATATTTAGTCGAAATGTTGAACTTGATCTAGAATTATTGACCACTAAGAATACAAGAGTAATGGTCACTTCAAATATTTGGATACAAGCAGGTTTTTTAAATGGAGCTCTCTCTTATATTCAAGATATTGTTTCTAAATTAGGAAGTGCTCCACTAAAACCACCAACATTTGTGATGGTTGAGTTAGACAATTCTTTAGGAATGCCATTTAAATATCATCATTCAAATATAATATTAATAATAGCAATACAATAATACAATTCAATTGTCATTAAAATTGGCATGAGCATTGATTATACATAAATCTCATGGGTTGACTATTTCAAAAACCACTATAGATATAGGACCAAGGGAAAGAATGAGATTGACATTTGTGGCGGTATCTGGTGTAATGTTTCTAGAAAGCCTAAGAATAATGTCATCATTTAATTATGACCATTATGAAGAATGAACAAGGGTAAATCACTTTCCAACTCAAAGAGTGAAGGCAACAAATTGCAAAATTTAGAAGATAATTAACACATTATGTTAAAATTTACTTCAATGACTTTCAAATGTTTTAAATATTCACGTTCACATTTTCTTCAATGACTTCTGGGTGTTTTAATGTATTATGTTCAATATTTTTTCAATGACTATTAAGTGTTTTACCATATTTTACTCAATTTTTCTTCAATGACTATATTTAAACAACACAAAAGATCAAAATAGAATCAAATATATTATTCAAAAAAGTACCATGCTTTGAAGGAATAGATAAAAATACTATACAATATTTGAAAAAGAAAAAAGTATTTTATTAACAAGTCAAATACCCTTTCTATATTTATTATGGAAATCATAGTAGTTTCTCTCTTTATGCGCTTCATGTTATTTTTTAAAAAATTGATTTTTTTATAGAGATATGATCATTTTTAAGAAAAAACTTGAGTTGTTATTTGCCATTATTTCAAAATTTATTATTTTTAGTATTATTTTTGTAATTATTTTATATAATTTTAAATTACTATTTTTTTATTTCATGCATAGTTTTATTTTTAAATATTTTGTTTACGAATTTCAATAAATAATTGAAATTATGGATGTTTCACATAATGAATCAAAAATCTTTATCAGAAGCCCTCTACTCATAAATGACTCTATAATCTCAAATAGATTTGTTAAAATCCATATATATACGTACACATACACATACACATACACATACACATATACTTTAATATATTTAAACTAAATTTGTATTGATTTATTAAAGGAAAAGAAATTGAATTGGGGCAAGAGATAATAATTCCATTTTGAAGTGGTTGTGGGTTGGCTCCATTAGTGAGAGTTTCCTGTAGTAGGCATGAGGTTAGCCTCCCCTAGTACACGTAGTATCAGAGGATGTGTTATGCCAACATCACCAATCATGATAAAAATTTTACACGGTGTACTGCAGTTTATAGGGGGCTACCCAATTCCTGTAGTCTAAAAAAGACTTCAGTTTCAAATGTTCTTAATTTTGTTAACATATATTTTTATTAATATTAATTAGCATGTATGTTATTTTCTAAAATATGTAGCATTATATATATTTTTAATAACATAAATGTGGATACTGATAATTGTTTTGATACAAGTGATAAAAATGTCACATAATGAAAATAAATTGATGTTCATTTATTATCAAACCATCTTAAGTATCTTCCATTTAATATTCTCCTTCGTATAGAGAAATAGAGTGTCCTCTTTTATTTGAGGGAAAATTGTTAAAAAAAATAATATAAATGGACCAAAAACTAATGAAATAAAATTTAATGATTATGGTGAGTACTTTAACTTCATATATGGATCTAAGGTGATAATGATCTTAGATGTTAAATTTTACAATACACAAATAGAAGTTGAAGATTTTGTGGTTGGACAATTACTCTATATCAAACCTTTGAGATCTATACCTTGCTAGATGTATTTGGATTGTCAGTATCAAACCACTAGTCATCATACACAAGCACAACCTTCCTAACAAACTTAATATGAGATTAATGAGATTTCTTAAAGGATAATCATGAATTAGTAATCACATGAGCCTAGTCAAGGAATGGTTACTCACTATTTTAAAGTTCAACTAATCCATCAGATTCAATGTGTAGCAAGTCATGTCATCATTCAGGTTGTTATATGCACACTATGGGATACCTACCTTGTATGCTCTCAATTCTCATGTGACAATCAAAGTTTTGAGATCCTTTACCATAGTAATTATGGAGAGTCATTACTAGTCTACAAATGACTCACTATGTAAAAGTGTTTAGATACTATTCAGTAATGGAAATAAATATATAAGAAATATATTTTTAACAAATGTTAAGAAACATTTTACACATTTTATCCACTATTAAATTCACTTTTCAAAGGAATTTAATTTTTTGGTTATGTAATAATGGTATCAAGATATAATACTAATGCCAATCTTAACCCTAACCCTAATTATAATTCTAACCTTAACCATAACCCTAATTATAAAATTAACCATAACTGTCATTCTAGCTCTAACCCTAACCCTAACCCTAACCCTAACCCTAGGCCTATGATAGACCCTATCATAATTAATATTCTATCTAAAATCCTATCTCTAGCTATAATCTTAATCCTAACAACTTTAACCTTAACTGTAATGCTAAATATATCTCTAACCCTAACACTCAACCTAATACTAATCCTAATCCTAACTATATCTCTTAACCCTAACCCTACCCCTAAATATATCTATATCCCTAACTCTAACCATATTCCCAAATGTAGTCATAAATGTAACCCTAACTATATATATCTTTTAACCCTAACCCTAACCCTAACCCTAACCCTAATCCTAACTAAATCTAACCATAAATCTAAACTAATAAGAACCCTAAACCTAACTATATCTCTAAACCAAAACCTAAACCTAAGGATAACCTTAACCATGATGTAAAACTTGTATATGGTGAAAATGGGGCACCAAGATGTGTAATGAAGATAGGTGCTAGGATGAAAATCCACTCCACTTTCACTAGAGACAACTCTCAATAGGGGGTCACAAGGGAAAGAAGGATATCTATCGATCCAAGCCCATAATCGAATCCAAGATAGATTAACACAATAAAAATGATGTAGGGATACTAATGCCATGCTAGGATCTAACCAAGTGCTAAGAAGAAAGATTCCTTTTTCTACGAGTCGAATAGGAACAACTAGGAAAGCAAGTATAATGAAAATACTAATGAAATAGATCAGATCTACTATGGAAATTCTCAAAACAAAGGGGAGAATAATAACTCACCTTTGAATACTTGGAATGTATGTGTTCAAAATCAAATTCACAATTATGCTCTTGAGATAACTCAGAAACTGAAACAGGACCAGATATGGCACCACAAACTCGATATCTATGAAACCCAAAAATATTTCTGGCTTATGACTATGATGACCTAGAGGGTGGATGGTGACATGCAGAAAATATACTCAGGACTAGGTTGACCTCGACCTAGTCCAGGACCATAAAAGTGAATTAGAACTTTGTTTTTGACACTAGAACTATTAGATCTGCAAAAAAGAATTGTATCTCCAATATCTGGAGTAGGTCAACCTTGGCCTACACCTGACTGTTGATGGAACATATAATAAATCTCGAATCTGTGATCTTATTCCAAAACAGTATTCAGATCTTTTCTTCAAGTTGTCCTTCCAAAACTTGGAAATCTAAGAAAGGGTGTGTGGGTGGCTATATTGGGGTTTGCCTTAGTCAACCCCACATTTTGGTGATTTCTGCCTCCATGAATAGTCATTAGGAAAGATTGTTGTGTGTGTAGTGCCCATGAATCTAGTATGTAAATGCCAAGATCTAACACTAGAGAGTGAAACCCTAGCATGTAAATGTAAATGTGTATAATAATATGAAGCAACAAATAATATGAAGAAACAATGCATAGATCTTAAAATAACATGAAAATCATACCAATCCCCCAAGGCTAAAGTAATCTAAGCCACCTCCACAATTTGAGTTTACTACCCCATGTTGATGTCTTGTGTGCTTGATTAATGTTTTGAATGCTTGATTTGGGAAGAAGAATGCAAAATGACAAACTCTCTTGCTTAAATGGATGTTTCAAAGCCTCCTTGTTTCCACCTTGCAATTTTACTATGTCAAATTGGGATGTCCACGTGAGCTTTTCCTCATGAGGTTTCCATATCATCATCGTCATCATCGTCGTCATCATCATCATCATCATCATCATCATCATCATCATCATCATCATCATCATCATCATCATCATCATCATCATCATCATCATCATCATCATCATCATACCAAATAAATCATTTGAGTGTGAATTTATAGTGATTTTAGGATTACACCCCACAAGGGCCGACTGCACAAGGCAGGAAGCCTTGAAATTTGAAATGGGCTCTGGATCCCAAAAGGATTGTGACTTAGTGCTAGGATGACCTTGGCCTAGTCCCTAGGAGTAGGAAAAAATTGGCATACCCATCATGGGTAGGCTGACTGATGCAGGGGCATTTGAGGTTCTTGACAAATCTGTTGCTGTCATATTTTTGGGTTTCTTTGGAGCTTGGTTGAAGGATGGAGTTCTCGATTGGAGTACTTGATTGAAGGTGCTTAGTTACTCTACTTCTTGGGTTTCTATCACTCAGGTATGATTTTCCCGAGTTGGTCTCTATTTCTTGGGTTTGTCTTTTGTTGCTCAGTTATGCCTAGCCCAAGTCGTGTTCTGTTGCTCGGGGTATTCTTTGCCCGAGTCACTCTGTTGCTTGGTCATCCTTTGCTCGAGTTGTTTATTTTGGAGTTGGATCTGGTGGCTAATTTTTGCATTTAGTGTCTGTGGCATAATTAATGTGGGGTCCCTCATTGGAGTTTGTGTGGACCTAAATCTAGTGGATTTAGTGACCGTTGCAGCCGACTAGCTCATTTAATATTTGTTCATGGATTGTAATGGCTGACTTGTTCATTTAATATTTTTTTACAAGCCAACTTATGGCTGAATTGTATAAATAAAAAGGGTTGAGTAGAGTGTTAAGGGTAGAACAGAAGTAGGAGAAGAAGAGCTGGAAGAGTTCTTGTGAGATTTATGGATATGAGATAGTGGAAGGAAGTTGGAAGAGCTAGTGGCATGTTGGATTAGGAGGCAAGACAATTTCTTGGTGGCTTGCGAGGACAAGTTTAGATTCTGTCTTGGAGTTCCTACCAGGTTGTTGTGTGGTGTGTCATAGATCTGGACTAGTTTGGAAGGTGGAGTTGAAGCTTGTAGTGAGTTGTATTGTATTGGCAGAATGTAAATGGCTTGATACTTGTAGAAGATCCGAGTGTTAGATCTTCGTGTGATTTCATTTGTATTTCACCGAAACTAGGAAGGCCTTATAGCCCCACATGTTTCATGTAATTCAATCTGAAAATGAATGTAATTTGATATGATTTTATATATCTTGCGTTGTTGTGTTTCCGCTGTGTTGTTCTTGTTGTTGGCTACAAGTTTAGACATTCCTTTATTAGATCCTCCGAGCTTGGACTGCATCAAGTGGTATCAGATATGCTAGTTTGTTTTGTCTGGGAGATTGGTTGCAGCAGGTTTTCAAAGATCTGGAGAGATGCCTCCAAGAAGATTGGACCCTGGGATGGTTGATTGGATTTTTGAGGATCTGGTAGTTGATATCCATAGTGAGATGAAGAAGTTGAAGACTGAGGTCTTGGAAGAGATTAGGGTTAATTTTTTTGAGCTTGGTAACCTTAGATCTATTGTTGTTGCAAAGGTGGTTGGTTTTCATACTTAGATGGATGGATCTGATATGGAAATTGCAGAGCATCTTTTTGTTGATAAGGAGGAACATGCTGATTGTTTTGCTGATCGGTATGAGGTTTTGGATGAGACTAGTGAAGATGGTGGAAATCTTGATATACTTCTTGTTGACAAACTTGAGTGCTTTGATGAGGTTACTGTTGCTAATGGTGATGTTGGAGAGTTGTAGACTAACTTGGTTTGGTTGGATGTGCTAGTGTGGAAATTGTGGTTCTTAACCTTGAGGAGATGGAGACCGATGGTTAAGATGAGGTGGTGGATTCTTGATTTTCTTTTGGAGTCTAACTGTGGGACACACTTATTTTTTTACCCTGCGTGTTTGATGCAGGAGCATCTAAGGTTCTTAAAAAATCTATTGTAGTCATATTTATGGGTTGCTTTGGAGCTTTGTTGAAGGATGGAGTTCTCGGTTGGAGTACTCAGTTGAAGGTGCTCAGTTAATCTATTGCTTAGGTTTCTATCACTCGGTTACGCTTGTCTCGAGTTGGTCTCTATTGCTTGGGTTTGTCTTCTGTTGCTCGGACATGCCTATCCTGAGTCATGTTCTATTGCTCGGGGTGTTCTTTTCCTTAGTCACTCTGTTGCTTGGTCATCCTTTTCCCAAGTTGTTTATTTTGGAGTTGGATCTGGTGGCCAACTTTTGCATTTAGTTTCTGTGGCGTAATTAATGTGGAGTCCCTCATTGGAGTTTGTGTTGACCTAAATCTAGTGGATTTAGTGACTGTTGTAGCCAACTGGCTCATTTAATATTTGTTCATGGATTGTAATGGGCGACTTGTTCATTTAATATTCGTTTACAAGCTGACTTGTGGCTAAATTGTGTAAATAAAAAGGTTTGAGTAGAGTCTTAAGGGTAGAACAAAAGTAGGATAAGAAGAGTTGAAAGAGTTCTTGTGAGATCTGTGGATTTGAGATAGTGGAAGGAAGATGGAAGAGCTAGTGGCATGTTGGCTTATGAGGCAAGAAGATTTCTTGGTGGCTTGCGAGCACAAGTTTATATTCTATCTTGGAGTTCCTACCAGGTTGTTGTGTGGTGTGTCATAGATCTGGACTGGTTTGGAAGGTGGAGTTGTAGCTTGTAGTGAGTTGTTGTGTATTGGTAGAAGGTAAATGACCTAATGCTTGTAGAATATCTCAGTGTTAGATCTTAGCGTGATTTCATTTGTATTTGGCCAAAACTGGGAAGATCGTACAACCCGACATGTTGCATGTAATTCAATCTGAAAATGAATGTAATTTGATATGATTTTCCATATCATGTGTTTTTGTGTTTCTGTTGTTTTCTTCTTTCTATTGGCTGCAAGTTTGGACAGTCCTTTATTGGATCCTCTGAGCTTGGACTACATCACTGACCTTGACCTAGTCCCCGGAGGCACAATATATCAAATTTTTCTTGGGATTGTAAATAACAATCAGTTCAAGGTTGAAGAAAGAGATGAGCAGAAAAAGAATAGTTTTAGAATGAAAAAGCACTTTGAAAGAGGAGATTAAAAATGAGGACATCTTGTGGTTAGGTCCTACCTTGATCTTTGCACCAAAGAAGAGGTAAATCAAGGAGGGTGTGTTAGATCCTACCCTAATTTTTCCTAGGAGAGAGAAAAGAAACAAGTCTAATGCATCCTAAATGCAAGTGTACCATGCAATCACACTAAATGGGTTCTCAATAATCACTAAATTGAAGTGCTTCCAATTTAGGATGGTACATTTAGCCACCACTTTAGTGTAATATGACATTGTGTGCATATGCAAGCTAAAGTAAGAAAACATTTAGTAAAGAAACATGATATAGCCAAGTCCACAACACATAGCCTACAAGAAACTGTTAGTAACCATATCCTGAAAAACACATATCAGTGATAATCAAAACCACCTAGTACTTACTAAGGTATGATTTTGTGAAGTTCGTGGGTAGCTATATGCCCCTACTTTGACTTTCTAATTTTAGAAAAATGAAATAGGGAGACATGTGTATTGCGACAAACTAAAAATTCAAAGTGATGAGAAACACCTTTCCAAAACTATTTAGGAACTTTCCTAAACTTTCCTAAATGCATTTCAGGAGAAATATTACTAAATCACAATTATAATGCTTGTAACGACATCAAAATCGGAGTTACCTAGCTCAAGTTGTGATGAAATGATTGAATGTCTATTCTAAATTCATGTAAAAATAAAAAGGGGTGTGATTAACTCACCCAATAAGATTTTTGTATCTTACTGTGATGCAGAAAACAATGCATGATGCAAAAGAAGGCGGCGTTGAACGGTCTAGAAAATTTGTGTGCATGCTAGTCAGCCCATCGAGGATTCACCTTTAAGAAACTACATTTCCAAAAGAGCAATCCACAAAAGTCGATCTAGGCATAAGGATGTGTGTGTCTTTAAGGGATTGAAAAATGAAAATGCAAGGATCAGACCTTCTAGATTACTAGAAATATGAAAAGGGATCCAAAGGAGAGGATTGAATGGTCTAACAGGTTTGTGTGCCTAATAGTCAATCCTATAAAATTTATGTGCCTTTTGGTAGCTTTTCTTGTGTGTGCACATGAGGATAGGTCAAATGGTCTAGCAAATTGTGTTATGCTAGTCAACCAATCCTTTAAAAGGGAGAGTAACTACCCCAAAACATTGTGTTATGCTTTACTCTATCTACCAGGAACAAAATATAAGCTTAAGGAAAAATAGAAACAAGGATGAAGCATATTTTAGCATCAAGACAATATCCACAAGCAAGACCCAATCCAAACCAAAGAGGTCACAACTCTTGTGAGGCCATGGAAGGGACGAATGTAGAGAGATACCATGCAAGAAGTGCTAAAGTGATCCTTGTGAAGGATGAAACATTGTTCAGTCTCCAAGGTAAGGGATTTATCTACCATTGAAACCCAATCGCAAACAATAAAAAAGTTTACGATTAAGGATGCATATCTATAATGTAAACCAACATTTCTATGTATGATTGGATGTCACACGATAATTTGATACCACTAAACCATGGGAAAAGTGGATCTTTAAGAGATTGAAAGAGAGATTGAGAAGAGGCCCTTGCCTCCCAAGTGTAAGAACAAGGGTAAATGGGGCCTATTATCTCACTCACAACACTATTTGTGATAATGAGCCCCCAAGGAGTAGGCTAATAATATGACATAGTGTGGAGCATCATAATAGGGACTTAGATGTTATTTACAGAAATTAGGATTGAAATATAACTCATTGCAATATGGTATATGAATAACCTCACTATCAATGAGTTGCTTAATTTAATAATGTAAATCTTGACATTCATTAGTAGAGTGATCATGATATTGGTGATACAGGAAAAAAAGAAGAGTCATAAGGTGTTGACTACATTTATTTTTGTGTTTAGGTCTAGTAATCACCTTAGCATAGAGAAGTTTAGGAAAAAGAACATCTTGATCGAAGGAAGATGGAAAAATGGTGTTTTACACCTTGCATAATAATGTTTATTATTGCATTATTTCATTTTATTATGTAAATATTGCACCTAGATGGACGTGCAACATGTAGAGATTCCCATGAAATATTCTTGATGAGTTGTATTGTATCCTTGTGATATTATTTGATGTAATTATTTAATATTGGGGAAATAAAGTAAATAAAGTACCCAATAGTGAATGTGGGTCAATAGGGCTAGGTAGCACATGACTTTAGCACATGGTTTATGTAATACCACTTAGTGGTTTTATGGGAGTTTGTTTCTATAAAAGAAATCATAAGGGTAGTTGTTGTGGTTAGACAGGTTAGCCAAGGTAGCATTTGTGAAGGTTGGAAGCATGACATGGGATGTGTAGATTCATGCTTGTTCACATGGAGTGCTTGGTTGTGGCTAGGGTTTTGAAGGTTTCCATGGTTGTATTTCAATAGTGCTTTTCTAATAATACATGGTGATGGATGCTTTTGGAGACTCAGTTTTTCCCTCGTGATGGTTTTCCCAAGATATATCTTGTATCACATTTTTTGTGGCTATGTTGTTTATTCTCTTGCATGTGGATTCTAAGTGTTTATTTGAATAAGATCTATTATGGGTTGTGTATAAATTTTCATTTAGTTGGTTGCAAGTTTCCTAACACGTGGTATCAGAGCTATGATTTTGTTGTTGTAACCCTAGGTTTAATCCATGGAAATGCATGAAAGAATGTTAAAAATTGAAAGATATATGGATTTTGCAGGTTATTTATTGTAGATCTAAGGGTTTTGGGTTTGTTGTTATGATGGGTTGTTCGCATATTTGGGGCATGAGTGTATGCACCCTAAAATGGTCGGCTAGACTTTGGGCCCCATTTATCATTTTATCAATTTATCAAATTTCTGAATTAATGCTTTGGAACATTTTCAATTCAAATCAATTTCCTTGATGAAATTGTAATTAATTCAATTATTTCAATGTTTCCTAAGGTTTGATCATTTTTATTTAATTAAAAGATTTAATCTCTCTTTTAATTGAATAAAATTTATTTTATTTAATTAAAGTAAATTTCTCCCTTTTAATTAAATAAAATTCATCTCATTTAATTAAAAGATTTAATCTCCCTTTTTATTAAATTCATCTTATTTAATTAAATTAAATTTCTCCCTTTTAATTAAATAAAATTCATCTTATTTAATTAAATTAAATTCCTCCCATTTAATTAAATAAAATTCTTCTAATTTATTTAATTGAAAGAAA
>MU223660.1:440167-461229 GCA_018584345.1 Thuja plicata
GTCGCCTAGACTTTGGGCCCCATTTATCATTTTATCAATTTATCAAATTTCTGAATCAATGCTTTGGAACATTTTCAATTCAAATCAATTTCCTTGATCAAATTGTAATTAATTCAATTATTTCAATGTTTCCTAAGGTTTGATCATTTTTATTTAATTAAAAGATTTAATCTCCCTTTTAATTGAATAAAATTTATCTTATTTAATTAAAGTAAATTTCTACCTTTTAATTAAATAAAATTCATCTCATTTAATTAAAAGATTTAATCTCCCTTTTAATTAAATTTCTCCCTTTTAATTAAATAAAATTTATCTTATTTAATTAAATTAAATTCCTCCCATTTAATTAAATAAAATTCTTCTAATTTATTTAATTGAAAGAAAACCCCTCTTTTAATTAAATAAATAAAAATCCCCACTTAAAATACTTTATTAGATGGAAAAGGAAATAAATTAAATAAAAATCCCTTTTTCATCACATCCTCCTAAGTGGTGAGATTTTTGCCTCTTAATCATAGCCTTTTATTTTTGCCTCTTAATCTCAACCATTCACTTTTCTTTATAAGGAGACCTCTCCTTCTCATTTTGATATTAGGTTTTCATAGTATTGTTATGCTGCAGGTTTGGAGAGCAATTTTGGAGGAGGATTTGAGCATTCAAGCTTGGATATTGCAACTTCTCTCTTCTTCTTTTTCTTGCATTCATGGCTACTCATGTAGATTAGATTCATATTTATTTTCATAGATTAGAGTTGCATTTGTATTTCCTTTCATAGATTAATCATGCATTGTTATCATTTAGAATAATTTCCTTTCATGCATTGCAATCATATAGAGTAGATCTCATTTTCATGCATTTGAATCTCTCATTTCATGGTGTACTTGCATAGGCACTAACTAGGTCAATCTGAGGCCTTCTATTTCAAACCTTTGCACTCCATGACTAGAGAGCTATGGATCGATATTTGAGGCCTCATTCTTGAGCAACCTTGGATGGAATGATTCATAGAAGTGTGTCAACATTTTAGCACACAATGAGAAATTCTTGGTCAAGTTTTTTTTGGATGTTACATTTAAATGAGGGTTTTGGAGGGGTGTTTGTGGAAATGTCCTCCTAGGACAAAATGGACCTCGCCATTAGATCTGGGTTGGCCTTCCGATGAATTTTGATATAAATTTTGCCCATGTGTGATGAAATTTGAATGAGATGTCCCAAAAAAAAAGTTGAAGGCCGCGACGACCGTCAAATTTAATATTGTCAAAATCTGCAAAAAAAATAAAAAAAAATAAAATTATCTCGTCGATATTTTTCGCCCTGCAAAATCAAAGAAAAAAAATGAAAATGCGCTTAGTGCATGTATGGAGGCCTGTTTTGAAAAAGTGAAAAAAAAAAAAAATGGTGGAGGGGCGCGAGGCCACCACCTCTCTGGCCCCCCATACCTATCCCCAGTCTGTGACAGGCACTGTCGCTAGTACCACTGTCAGTAGTGGTACCATCTGTCTGGCAGGGGCATTGTTGAGAGTGTACCATTGACTACCCGTGGCGAGTGGGTCCCACACACATCGTGTGGGGTGTGGACCTCCCACGGGTGGTTTAAACATTCTTTTTGTTAATTTTTAAAAAAAATAAAACTTTGAATTTTTTATAAATTCTGCCTCAATAAATTATTTAATATGAATTTAATTAATTTTTTTTCAATGTTGCTGGGAATATTTTTTGATGCCTTGTTTATATGTCATGTATATGCTTGGTTTTATTTATATAGAAATTTATTTTTGAGCATATTGGAAAGGAAAAAAATGGAAAATATTTTTGGGCATATTGGAGAGATTTAAAATTAATTTTATGGGAGCATTGGCATTTTTTGGGAATCATGTTTATTGCATATATAGCCTTGGGGGATGATTTCTTCCACGAAGCATAATTTGGGCATAGGGAGTCAAATTTTGAACTTCAAGTAGTTGACGGAAATCTCTTGGAGAGGTGCAGGTTTCACATGGTTTATTTGATGATATATCGTTCTGAACGATTTATGGTTTATTTTGACTATGGTGACTTTTTGAGTTTATGACATGGTGTATCTTGGAGATTTGGGTTTTATGTCATTATATACTTAGTTTGTATATCAGATTGATCTCATGTTGACACTGTCATTATCAGTATTTGGTTTGGATATGTATGTTGCACTGCTGGGTCTATAGGTTGTGCAGTTGTGTAAGAGGTCTATACTTACAGGTTTCATATATGGCTTGGATATAGGTTGTCTATGTCCATTGATCTTTCATTATGGATATATATTCAGATTGGTGGCATTGGTTTGTCACATGATTTTCTGATTTGTTGTCATGTAGAGAGGAAGAGATGTTGTTACCAGGTATAACCATGGTGGAGGATTTTGGTTGACTATGTTATGCTGACAGGTTGGACACATTAAGACTTATATGCTTTCTTCATGGATGTGATCATGGTGCCATGGGTGTTTCTTGGGTCTAGGGACTTTGGCATGACATGATTAGATTTGCAGGTGTAATTGGTGATCATTTGATTGGATTCCTGATTTGGCTATGGAGGCGTATCTTCTTGGTTGAGGATCATGGTTATTTGGTTTCTTTTAGGGAACTCATGATTTATAGCTTTGATTTCTTTGATGGTTTGCTGCCTTGGTTGATTCTCACGTTAGAGGATGGTTTTATGATGAAGTCATAGATAGCTTGGATACACAGTTCAGTGGGAGCTTGTGACAATGATGATGTGGTAGTGTAGTATTGGTTCCTGGTTTTTTTTTTTAATATCTTCTTGGTTTGGAGATCTTGGTTTCACTTGGTACTGACATATCAGTTGTGTGTGTAGACCTAGAGGATCTTCATGTAGGAGATGGATATCATGATTCCATGGGTGACTCATTACCATGGTTGAGTGGGAGTTGTTGGCAATAATATGTATTTAGTGTTTGCAGATGTTGGAGGGTGTCTTATATCATGTTGCTATAGAAGTGTCTTTGACATTTTCTGGTGTACTTGTAGGTGGTGGTTATATTCACAGTGTGTGGAGATGGTGACATCTTGAGGACTCATGGGATCCTTGGTAGAGGTGTGGTTTATGCTTTCATTTGACATGTTATGATTGGCATTAGGATGGTTTCATTATTATGTCATGGTATACTTTTGATGCACATTTAGAGTTTTGACATGTTATGGTATGTTCATATGCAACATGGTATCTCTTTGGTTGAGATGGTTTAGATCATGAGTGTCATGTTTATGATCCTGATTCCTAGGTTGGATTTGTAACATTGATCTTGGTTTATTTTATTGGTATTGAGTACATTGATAATTTGCTAGATTATTTATGATATTGTTGTGTTGGATTTGGAGTTGGCATGGATTGATCCCTTACAGCTGCTCATGGATACTTAGAGACAAAGGTGATGATGATTTCTCTTGGGATTAGAGATGTATGTGTTGGGATGGTTGATGGTTTCAATAGGAAGACTAAGGAGTATTCACCTGGTATGGACTTAAGAGGAGAGTGTTCTTAGATTAGTCTTGATTGGAGACTTGGACATCTTGATGAGAATTCTCATTCCCCACTCTTGGTATACTCGGTAGTTTCCTACTTGAGAGGTATAGCCCATTGTTCCTTTTAGGTGCATTATGTTTATGCTTATCTTTCATTGATATGGATCTTGATGTATGGTGTGATTTAGCTTTGGAGGATTCATTTGAGAGATGGTTTAGCATTGGTTATCTCATTATGGATATGTTTTTGTTATGATATGATTATGGTTGAGTTTTGGAGATTGTTTTATTGGGCATATTCCTTGGATTAAGAATGGTTATGCGATTGATCTTCTTGTGAGAGGATTACATCCATTATTGGTTATATGGTATGGTTTGGGGGTTGTTGTGACATAGTTGGCATTTAGAGGTGTGTGTAGAAGGACATGATTTTTATTAAGGAAAAATAGGTTTTGATGGGGTCCTGAAACCCATTACAAACAAATTTTAAAGGGGATATGGAACCCCACTAAAACGAGACACTGCACAAATAAAACATTTTTAGAACAACAACCCAAAGCCATCTGAAGGCCAAAAAACAAACAAAAACCATTAATGAAAAATAATCCTAAGAATAAGTTTCCCAAACCAAGGTTTTCAAGGCTCCCTGAACCATAACAAAGAGATACAAGTAAACTTTGGGTTTTGACCAGGCTCCCAAAACCTTAGAGAAACCTTTTGACTGTTTCTTTCTAGGCTCCCTTAACCTAATAGTGGGTTTTCTCAAGGCTCCCATAACCTTTAAATAAAATAGAAAAAACAAACAACAAAGAGTGTGTGTTGGCCCAAAGACAACCTCCCAAAAGAGGACTATAGAGTTTTGAAAGGCTCCCCAAACCTTCAACATGGGTTTTAAATTGGATCCTATAATGAATAGATTATCAACATACATAGTAATCCTCCAGTCCTTTCTTAACTCTCCTAAATAACTCTTCTCCACCTCAATAGGAGAATATCCCACCTCAATAGGGTCAGTAGAGAAAGGAAAAACTAGAAAAAAGCCATAAAAGCATTCAACCCCTTTTCCAAGAAGTCACAACAGAGAGCATCCCATAAAAAACTCCAAAACTCCACATCTCTAGAGCCATTATCCACATCCATAGGAAAGGTTTTCACATCAATTAGATAAAAGAGAGAGGAGAAAGGAGAAAGAATGGTCCACAACCTTAGAGTAACTACACATAAAAATCCCACCTTAATATGACTAGATTCCACCTCACTAGAAACCATGTAGAGATAAATCTAGTCATGAGCAACAACATCCCACTGAAAAAATATTTCAATAAAGATATTGGACTCCACCAGGGCCAATGAAATCCCTACAACCACTCTCCCTAGTGAAACCAATAATATCCTTCCCCCAAACAAAGGCAAGCTAAGAACCTTGATGCACAAGCAAAGAGAAAAAAAAATAGGAGTGTGAACATTAGGGACCCAAAGCTCCCAAAAACTGCACCCGCCAAGAATGAAAATGAGGAGAAAGAGACAACTCCCACCCCACAAATGAGAAACAAAAAATCCCATTCTATAAACTAGACTAGCCATAAAACACGTCGAAAAAAGGTCACCCACCAAGGAAAGGGGCCATAGAGCCCACTTAAAAAAAAAGGGATGGATGCACTTGTTACTGGGAAACAAAGATCCATGCTACACCAACCAAAAAACCCAAATAGATCACATGATAAGGTGAGAGAGGCATAGCCTCTAGAAGGAAAAAAAACTATGACCTATGACTAGACACCATTGAGACTCCTTGCTCCCCAACCACCATGCATCCAATAAATACCTCGCCAAGATCTGAATGACACAAACAAAGAAGCCTCCAAATGCCTCAGGAGACTATACACACAATGTTGACCGCTCTCTCCTAGATATTACCACCTCTGCACAAAGCAATGCACCAATCCTAAGCAGCTAAAACAATTAGGGGCCAACACCATGACAAAAAAAATCCCTTGTTGCATTGCTGAAATGTAGAGAGCGAACCCTCTACCAAGTCTGGTGAAAACCCATAATTCTCCAGAAACACCAAGTTGCTAAAGCACCGAATCTCCCACAACCTCCTTTGCAATCTTGAAAAGATCATATGCCTCATCATCTACCTCTTCTTCATCTGAATTAGTCATAGAGGCTCCCTTGTTTCTACCAGATTCCCTTAGTTTTGAATTCTTTCCTTTCCCATCGCTCCTGCTCTCTCACTTGCAGATATTGTGTGTAGAAGGACATATTATAGGTTATGGTTTACATGGTTTCTTTGGTCTTGGTTATCTTCCTGGATGTTCAGTTTCACTTACATTAGATTTGGAGATTGGTTGGAGCTTTATGATCATTGGGTTTTGTTCATGTGTTTCATGTGGGAGATGACATGGTTGTTCCTTTATCTAATTCCTTTGTTGTTTGTGGAGAACTTGGGAGAGCGTTGGAGACTTGTTATGAGAGTTGTGTTTGCAACATATTTATTTATATGTTGCATATTATTGTGGATGTCCTTGATACTACATGGATTCACTTCTATGATAAGTTGTGAGTGGATTGATTTTAGATTTGACATTACTTATGTAGTGGGAGCTTCTTGGTGTGTACGTGGCATGTATTTCACTTGAGGCTTGTGGTTTCATGTTACAAGTTGGATATGTTGACGTTGTAGGATTCACTTGGTATACCTTGGAGGTATGGATAGTTGGACAGGTTAGCACTTGTTATGGGCATTAATTCAGCTATGGTTTTGACAAATACAAATACATGTGATTACCTT
This sequence comes from Thuja plicata, assembly GCA_018584345.1. Classification (NCBI taxonomy): domain Eukaryota; kingdom Viridiplantae; phylum Streptophyta; class Pinopsida; order Cupressales; family Cupressaceae; genus Thuja; species Thuja plicata. The sequence continues at coordinate 446,480 of MU223660.1, forward strand.
TGGACTTAGTGTTTGTGCTTTGGTATATCAGTTGGTACATGATTTATGATTCTTATGTGACAGGTTGGGTGGCTTTCTCTTTGGATGGCTTCTGTGTATGTCCTGTAGAAATGGCATAATACGAGGCGCTTTAATTCAGGTATTATATGGTGAATACTTTGATTTTGTTGCAGGTACCTAGATGGAGCACATGGTGTACTTTGATTTATGATGGTGTATGTGATAGGAGTGATTGTCTCCTTGTTCATTTATGTGGCTATCTATTGACCCTTATGCAATGTATACAACAAGTGGGAAATTTATGGGAAAATGGCATTGTACACCTTGCCTCATACTATTTATTATTGTATTATTTTATTTATTATGTAAATGTTGCACCTAGATGGACGTGAAACATGTAGAGATTCCCATGGAATATTTTCCATGAGTTGTATTATAACATTGTGATATTATTTGATGTAATTATTTATTATTGGGGAAATAAAGTAATAAAGTACCTAATATTGAATGTGGATCAATGGGGTTAGGTAGCACATGGTTTATGTAATACCACTTAGTGGTTTTGTGGGAGCTTGTTTCTATAAAAGAAACCACAAGAGTAGTTGTTGTGGTTAGACATGTTAGCCAAGGTAACATTTATGAAGGTTGGAAGCAGGACATGGAATGTGTGGATTCATGCTTGTTCAAATGGAGTGCTTGGTTGTGGCTAGGGTTTTGAAGGCTTCCATGGTTGTATTGCAATGGTGTTTCTTTGAATAATACATGGTGAGGGATTCTTTTGGAGACTGGGTTTTTTCCTCATGAGTGTTTTACCAGTATATATCTTGTATCACATTTTTTGTGGCTATGTTGTCTATTCTCTTGCATGTGAATTCTAAGTTTTTATTTGAATAAGATCTATTATGGGTTATGTAGAAATTGTCATTGAGTTGGCTGAAAGTTTCCTAACATTGTTAAAATTCCCCTAGAAGAAGTAAACAAAGAGGGAAGTCATTCCTAATGGTAGTTTTTGAGGATAACCGTACAAATAAATAGATAGCTATTCCTCATGCCAATCATTCCTCATGGTCATTTTTGAGTTGCTAGAGGATTTGAGGGTAACTATACAAAGAAATAGGCAGTCATTCCTCATGGTCGTTTCTGAGTTGTCGGATGATCATATTACAAGTTGTTGGAGGATCTTCAGTCTTCTTACAAACAAAGACATTGTTGACGCATCTGCACAACTCTTTGCAACATTGGCGTGGGGGATGCTCCTGATTATTGTACTGCTTCCATATGAAAAATTTCCAGACTTAGGCAGATGCTGCGATTACCACCCATTATTTCATTGTTGCTCTATTTTGGGGAAAATTGTGTTGGAAATATGCAAGAAGTGGTGGAAGATCTTTCCATGGAAAAACAGGGGAGGAGAAAGGTATAAGTAAGGAGGGTGAGATGTAGAAATGGAAGACATGAAGAGAAAAACGTAATTGAATCTTGCATGGTGGCAAGTGGTGGATGGAAGCATGGGAAAATAATGCAGGTAGATGTCAATAGTAGAACTTTGACAAAACTTTTGTTCTTAAAAAAATTAACTTGCTACATAACATTTGTGTTTTTACCTGTGTTTTGTTGTTTATATTTATAGCTAATGATAATTTTTTGGGAGTACCAATTTCCAGATGTCTCAAATTCTGGCAAGGAAACATTCAATTTTAGCATGGGAAAGCCTGACATGAAAGGATTATGTATTGACTTGTGAGTTGGTTTCCCTAAATTTTAGTATTATTATTATTTTATATGCTTCTTCAAGTTGCAAAGGTTGTGCATTTTATGCTCCTTTTGATATTTGTGATAAGTGATTTGATCAACCAACGTGGTTAAGGATTTAATATGTTAAATATATTTATTCTCTTCATTTGTGGGTGTTTAGGGTACTTAAATGTTTCTTTATTGAACCTTCATAGTTTTGAAAAAAAAGGTTTATAATATATTTATTGATTTTATAAATTTTTCAAATGGTTGGATTTATAGGGTTCATGCACTTTTGGTATTTTATATTAGAAATTTTTTTAATTTTATTATAGGATAGGTTGTGTATATATTTAATTATGTCTAGGTTTAGGGTTTGAATTAGTAAAGAGGTAAAGGTAAAGGCTAACATTTAGTTCAATGTTGTTTAGGTCACTCAAGCATTGTTTTATTAAAATTTGTAATTAAATTATTTTGTTATAATAGATGATGTGTGATTGGACTTTATAATATTCATTATAAATCTAAATCATATTCATTATTATAATATGCTCCTATATTTTTTTATTTGCGCTTATATTTTAAATTGTTCTTAGGAATATTTTTGCTTTCAAACTAGTATTTGGGAGGATTTTGACTAAGAAATAAATAATTATGTTAATAATAACTTTGCGCACCTGTAGAGTCCAAACTATACATAATATTTTAACAATTTTTTCATGGTTGTCTCTGCACTCGACTTAGCTACTTACAATTTTTTTTGGCTTGTGGGTATTAACAAAGCTCTCTGTTACAAAAAATGTATGGGGATCTGCCCACCAATTAAAGTTACATATTTAGTTCAGATAGAGTTACAAACAAAATGGGAAGAACTTTTTAAAAGGGAAATACTAGAGGCAGAAGTCGCGTGATTTGTGGCTCAAGGAAGAAGATAGAAATACCAAGTTCTTCCATTCTTCAGCCAAACAAAAAAGGGCAGTCAATGCAATCTTTTCAATACAAAGTGCAGAAACAAGAGTGAGTATTACAGATTCTATAGGTATCCAAGAGGAGGGTATAATTTTTTTTAGAAATCTACTGAATCCTTCCTCAAGTGATACAGATATAACCTCATATCCATCTCTCAATGAGCTTTTAGAAAGCATACCAAAATTGATATTTGATCAAGATAATGATAAACTTATGGATCCCTTTACAATTGGGGAATTATATAAGGTGGTTTTTTCTCTTGCATCCGACAAGGCTCTTGGCCCTGATGGGTTTACACCATTATTCTATCAAAAGTGTGTTACCAATTTAGTTTACATACTAAATTGGTAAGTTTGACACTTCTTTTGCATTGAATTATGGAATGGATAGTTTCTATCCTAAGTTATAGAATTTGCTTGAATTCAAAAGATAAAGTACAATGCAAAATGACAATTGTAAACATTAAAAGATTGCATAAAGGCACACCCCTCTAACATTACTATTCAGCTAATTAAGTTGAAATAAATTGCTTTTGCATTCATGTTAACACTGATATTGTACTCTAAGTATTGATCAAATTCAAAATTTCAAATTCATAATTGATCATTACATTGTGCATTCAAACTGAATGTAGTAAACAAGTATTCCTTCAAGGTTACATCTTTCATATTGAGAACTTAGAAGACATAAACAATTCTGAAAGTAAGAAAGGAGCATAAGAAGGTTTAGGGGGTGCATGCATTGCCTTTAAGAGGTCTTCTGCATGTTGGAGCTGAGTAACTGTATCATCTGAATCTACATGTATTTAGCTTTGTCTTTGGCCTTGTCTATGTTCTAAGTCTTCTTCTAGTTTTGTCCTGCATCATGGGGAGAGAAAATAGTTAGATCCAAATTGGATCTAAGCAATGCATAGATACCTAAAACAACATACTACAATCAAACTTTCAGAACTGTTTATATAAACATCAATACAACAGCAAAGTATGCATCTACATCATCTGAATAAAAGTATCAAAGGGACATAACTCCATGCAACCTTTTACTATTTATAGTTATCATTCTGCATTATTCAAAAGTTGCTATTTGTGAAACCAAAAATCTGAATCAAAGGGACTTAGGTCTTGTAGCTGAGAAACCTTTTTCAAAACATCAACATATTAGGTTAGTAAACCCAACCAACCAACCAACATTCATGCATAAATGTCATTTCACATGACACTCACACAGAAACATTGATTGGTTGATTCTGTCCACTAACCTAATAGATTGATTTGGTGGTGTGTGCAAGAAAGACAAGCAAAAGTGTATTCAAATACATAAAGAAACATAATCTATAAATTCACAAGTTGCAGATGATAAAAAGAAAATCCAGTGAAGTGTCATGAGCCTGTGCTCAAACCTCACAAGATGCATTATATACAATACCAGAAGCTAAGAGTTCATGAGTTCAGAAAGATGATATGATGCAGGGAGATAAGATGCAGTTCATAAAGGGTAATACCAAATGCAAGCATGCTGTTACAATTTTTTATATGCTATTGAGACAAAATGTAGGATACAGAGATGCTACTGATAGGTGCATGTGAAATGAAAAGATGAACTAAAAATGGATGTTCCAGATGGTCAAGAATGAAGAATGAAGTTGCAAATGAAAAAAAGATGAATTAAAAATGAGGTAACACTATTATGCATCACTGTACAAATTAAGGTTATCTGTGATGCTACTGAAAATATAATTGCCGTTATGCATCAACAAAAGTAAAATATCACTTACTGCTATATGATCAAATGGATTAGGCATATATAGGTTAATGTTGATATTCATCAAAGTCTTAGTTATGCATATATAATAAGTGTATCAACATTATCAAATGAATATGCATATATGAATCATATCAAGTGACAGTGCCATGTGCAAGAGAGAAAAGAAAACAACAGTGTCATTGTGTTATTATTAAGTACCTATTCTATAATGGAGAGAAAATGAAAAAGAAACGATGTTTGTAAACGGTGGATCATGCTACTGTTTAAACAACATTTCAATTTTGCATACACAAACATAGATGTGCATCAAAGTTTTAGCATTATGCTTATAAATCACCAAAGAAATAGTTAAGCTGTTATCAAGGTTTTAGCCATACATATGCATATGAAATAAGTGCATCAACTTTATCAAATGAATAAAAGTATGCATATTTAGATCAGACCAAATGACAGTGTTCTATATGAGATGAGTGCTACTATAATTATTGTCAAAAGCCTATTCAAGAGAAAGTACAAGAGGTGACATGACAATATGCACATGAAATCATCAAAGAAACAGTGCACAAAGAAAGATGCATTTTCAAGAAAAGAACACATATGCTATTACAAAAGAAAATATGCATATGTAGAAGAGTCAATTGCATTGGAATTAAGAAATGCATGTCTAAAATTTTAAATATTGTTGTCTTTAAAAAGGGATTCAAGTAGACATTGCTACTGTGTTGTTCTGGATACTAACATAGAGAGAAACATAAAGACAATGATATGCATTCTTACAATTGGATGGGAGATAATGTGCATATTTAGTCAATGAGGTATTTCAAGATATGCATTACATATGCAAGAACTAAACAAAACAATGTTTTCTTCAAAAGGAAAACTTGTGGCACTGTTAGTGATCAAAATTGAGAAAAACAAGTGATGTTGTTATTACATATGTTCAATGCATTTTTTAAAGCAACATTCAAGCAAAATGACAGTGCTATTTTACATATTTAAAAGATGAATGCTCTAGTCCAAGTGCATATTCAAGTAAGCGGTGGCATTATTTGATGTTGTATTCTACATGAGAAAATAAAAAATACAAAGGTTATGCACATATGATAAGTCAAATGACATATTCCAGAATGAAAATAAAATAACAATGTCATGTTTTTATTATCAAATTCATGTTCGGTTATGATGAAGTGCCTAGTCAAAGGTAAAAATCAAAAAAGACAAAGCTATTTTACATGTTTAAGTAAATAGTATTGTTTATTTTTTAACACTGTCAGGTACAAACTCAATTGAGCTCTAATACAGTATTTTGTGCAAAAATGAAAAATAAAACAACAGTATTGTTTTACATTTTAAAACATGACTATATTATGCATATTCATAAATAGACCATGTTATTTTTAATGCTGTCATTCAGGTTGTTCATGTTTGAAATTCAAAAAATAAATATGTATGCATATTGTAGAGATGTGTAACTGAAAAAGAAAGTATGCATTATCAAATAAATTGAGTTTTCTATTTCACAATGTTTCCCATGGGAGTCACGAGCTTGTGCTCGAACCCCATGGGTAGTTTTTATTATAGACATGACATGGTCTTATAAAAAAATGCAGACATCTAGTGGCTTTGACTTCAAAATAAATAGTCACTGTCAAAACAAACATAAAGACAACATAATAACAAGGTCGAGAGTCAAAGACAAGATGCAAACAGTTAAATACTTCCAGTTCAAACAATGATGACACAATCTCTACGTATTTTAATGGCCTTCAAACATGGTGGCATAATCATTTAAAGCCATGGTTTTAACATTCAACATATATCAACATTCATGGTTTCACTTCCAGATCAACAAAATAAGCCATGTGGGTATCAACAAAAGATGCTCGAAGTCACAATAGATAGCTTATATCAATATTCTAGCAAGAAATCATGGAGGAAAAGCGATAGTATGCATGAGGGAGATAACTGTAAAAGATAATGACAAAACCCAGATGCATGTATCAAAAAATGTGGATACCCAAAAAAAAAAACTCAGAGTTCATTATAATGGTGGAGTCAACAACATGTTCAAACCAAAGGTAGACATAGTATTAACGTAGCAAAAGAAGTAACTTTTCTATGAGTTACAAGTTGTTTATGCATGGAGGCTGAGTTCAGCAAAGGTGGGCATGAACAAAATGCCATATACTATGGCATGAAACTCCACTTTGCAAAGAGAGCCCGCATTCTATATGCAGTCTGAGTCCCACATCACAGGAAAAAGACTCCAGTTAAAAGCCACATTCAATGAGTGAACAGAGCCCATAGATCAGGGAAGAAAGCTTGCGCTATGGAGAGTTTGAGCTCTCGGTTTAAAAATGGTGAAGCTCCTATTTTAGCATGCACTCAAGTGCCAAGCAGAGCCCGAGCTCATGCACAAACAACAAGTTAACTCCAACGCCAAAAAACCGCCCAATCTCATGCATGAACTGTGATTAACATCACATAACTAGGACCCGAGATCATGCACAAACAATATAGGGATGACTTTTAGTTCAGAGAAGTTTGAGATCTATAGTTAGCTCATGTTCATAGCCAAAAATAGACGTGAAACTACAGTATGAAACTGAATCCAAGCTCAAAACCATGGAGAAAAGCTTCAAAATACTCCATTATAACTTTCAGATCACAAGATAAGAATTCCAAAAGGACATTTCAAACACAAAGAGCCCAAGAAGAATGCCACAAACACAACATGGTGACACAATCACAGTTAGGGTTTCAAAACCCTTATCTTCCCCAAATAAAAATTTACAAAATGAAGTGTGAAATACAATATGCAAGTTTTAATAGAACTTGAAATCTGCTGACAAAAGAAGTTAATAGCTTGCAGACTGCAGTGCACGACTAGCCAACTTCATGCCATGATGGGTGCCACAATGGGTTGATATTTTGGCATCGGTTTGGTCATATTGGCCTTAGTGGTAATTGTGTCGAGTTTTGCATACTTTAGTTATGTGATACGATTTAGGGTTTTGTCATATATTGTGGGGGTTGGGTTATATTATATTTGCTAGATTTTGATGTAATTTTAATAGGTTGGTATATTTTGTAAAAGAGAAGATATATTTTAAAAGATATCAACATTAGAGGGCTGAATTTAGGGCTAGATTTTAGGCATCATTTATGCCTTAAATTTAGGGTTTTCAATTGATTCTTAGGATCTTTTTTGGAGGGAATTCCATTTTTGGAATTGGCCTTGAGGGATATATATCTAAGCTTCTTATTCATTTGGAGGGGTTTAGAATTTGGGGAATAAGAGGTATTAGTGGGCATATTGTTCCTTTGCATCTTTTTCACATATTTTGTTGCCATCAGTTCATGTTTGAGACAGATTATGATGAAGTGTGTGCATACATTCCTTGACATTTTTTTTTATACTTTCTCATGTAACTATTTTGCAGATTTTGAAGATAATAAAGCTGGTCCCCATTATTCATACATATTTTCTGAGTTTTGCATTACTCCTTGCAACCTTTCTGCATTTAAGTGTATTATGTCTTTCAGCATAAATTAGTGAATTAATTCTTATTCCTATTCTAAGTTGTAAAGAATAAACCTTTTGCAGAAATTACATGTTTGTTGGCAGAATTATTACTATTAGTGGCACAAACCCTAATAGTGAATTATAGGTCATCCTATGTGTTGTAAAGTGAATGTTATTGCGGATCTTAGTAATGTATGTCCTGTAGGTACTGGTTTATAATTTTGACAGATCTGAATCCATTTGGTGTATCACCCTCTTAGTTAATTTATTCAGTTTTAGTTATCCTTATCCCCTTTTTCCCAAAACCATAAAAAATCAGTCTTAGGTGATATCCCAAATCAAATAGGAACCGACCTAGAATCTAGAGATTCATTCTCTCTCCCACAATGAGAATGTTTCCATGTTTTAATAGGATAGCTAGATATCAAATCAATCTAAAGGCGTAATCTTGATTGACAACAAAGTGCTGGGATGTATTATATTGGGGTTTTCTTGCAACATTGGAAGAATTGAGAAGAAGTAAATGTATGCTAAAAATATTTAATTCCACAAATATTGCCCTTATTCCAAAGGTGAAGAATCTAAAAAAATTTGCAGACTTTTGCCCATTTTCTCTTTGTAATACAATTTATAAAATTTTCACTAAGGCTATCTAATTCAGATTACAACACCTCATTCCCAACCTTATTTCCACATAGAAAGGAGATTTTGTTTCGAGTCGAGAAATAATGGAAGGAGATTTAGTTGCTAATGAAGTCTTGCATTCTAGTAATATTAGCCAGAGAGAAAATTTTGTCATTAAGATTGATATTATGAAAGCTTATGACAAAGTATGTTGGGTCTTTTTGTTTAAAGTACTTGATTGATTTGGCTTCTCAACTAGATGGTGTAAGTGGATAAGAGTTTTCATATAAGGTGCATGGTTCTCAGTACTAATTAATGGGTTTCCAACTAGATATTTTCCCTCTTCTCAAGGAGTCAAATAGAATGCTCCTCTTTCTCTAATTCTTTTTATCACAATGGTTGAGGCACTTAGTAGGACTATTAAAAGTCAACAAGAAAAGGGACTATGGCAAGGTTCTCAAATTAGTGGAACTCCAATTTCAATGACACACTCCTTATTTGTTGATGATACTCTCTTATTTGGTATGGAAAGTTTGATGGAGGCTAGAAAGATCAAGAGGAATTTAGATATGTACAATGCACCACTGGGTCAAAAGGTAAATGCAGAGAAGTCCAAAATCTATTTTTTCAACATCAATGATACATTAGCTCAACAAATTATTTCAATTATAGGATTCACAGTGGACTAATTGCCATCAATATACTTGGGAATTGCCTTCTTCATTGGTGCAAATAGGAGCAGTTATTGGTTAGTCATAATTGACAGAATTAAAAGTAGGATATAAGCATGGAAAGCAAGATGGTTTTCCTTCTCAGACATGATATTACTGGTAAAGACTATTTTAACAACCATTCCTAATTATTGTATTGTTGTCCTCAAAGCCCCAACTGCAGTAGTCAATTAGATTGAGAAACTAATTAGAGTTTTACTATGGAAGGGGAATTTATCATAGCAAAAAAAAATCCCACTTGTATCACTACATGACATGGCTAATTCAAAGTTTTTAGGGGGAGTTCGCCTATATGATCTAAATAATAGAAATAAAGAATTAGGGGGAATTTAGTGTGGTAGATGTATGCAAAACACGATTCAAAATGGTGTCAAATTATACATGCCAAGTATCTAGATAATGGGGACATATCAAGAATTCTTTCTATATTGAATCTCCCTAAGAGTTCAGGTATATGTAATTTTATGATAAACTCTTGAGAAGTTGTAGTAAGGTATGTCACATGGGAAGTGCATGATGGATTTAGAGTTTTATTTTGGAAGGATTCATGGAATGGTAAACCACCTCTTGCTAATTCACCTATGTATTCTAACATTATGGAGATCACTATTGAGCATTGGGGGAGTGAGATGATTCATTTTGTGTTGGCAGTTGAGACTTTTTAAGGAAAAGTAATATGGAAAGACCCATCGTATTTTCCACTAGATGTTTGGCAGAAAGCCTATTTATCTAATATATTTAGAGATAGAGAAGTGAGACTATCGAATAAATGTGACGTACTTAGATGACTCCCATCAAAAGATAAAAAATACTCAATTAAAGAAGGATATAAATTAATTCAACATATGAAGAATATCAAAACCAAGCAACATGCATTCTCATTTTGTTGGAACAATTTAGTGTTGCCTAAAGCGGGATGCTTTTCTTGGTTAGCATTGAAGAAGAGGATTCTCACAAGTGATAAGCTTATTTCCCTTCACATTGTGCAACTGTTCAATTGTGTCCTATGTAATGACAAGGTTGAAACAATTGATCATCTTCTTGTCAACTGCACGTTTTCTCAGCAGTGTTGGCAGTTTGTATTAAGAAAGCTACACTATTATATGTCATTTCCAAACAATATTTGGGATCTCTTCCAATCTTGGTCAGTCCTTTTCCCGAATTCCAATTTTCACAACATATGGATTTTTTACCGGCAGTAGCATTGTGGTCAATTTTGTGGGAGTAGAACAAGCACATCTTCTATCATCAAACTTCTTCAATCGAGCATGTGCAAGAAGGGATAGAAAGGAAAATCTCTGAAGTTTTAAATGCTAGTCTTATGGGTGGTAAGTATAATCATCTCTTTTCAGTCTGGGATGGAAGGATAATGAGGGAGTGGAGAGGTATAGTTAGTCCAATGAGATTGGTTCCTAACACTTAGGGGCAGAAGGTAGTGGACAAAAAGCATATTAGATGGAAGCCTCCTTCAATAGATTATATGAAACTCAATTTTGATGGATCGTCAAGGGGTAATATGGGAAAATATGACATAGGCGTTTGCATAATGGATCATGAGGGTTGTTTGAAAGCAATTCTAGCTTCTCATATTCCCCCTAGAATGAATAATCAGGATGAAGCTCATGGACTGTTGGAAGGATTGGTAATGGCTAAAAAAGGTGGGTATAAGAAATTGCATATTGAAGGAGATTCAATCATTATAATCAATGCATGCCTAACTGGATACTCCTCTAATTGGAAAATAGCTTATGTAATGTCTCATATATGACAACTAATTAACACATTCCAAGAATGTTACATTTCTCATACCTTTAGAGAAGGGAATTGATTAGCGGACCTTCTGTCTAATATGAGCTATGATGAACAACAAATCAACTCTTTTGAGGTGGACACAATGCTACAACTCTATCCGAGCATACAAGACATGGTACTAAAAGAACAATATCAAAACGATATGAATACAAATAGACTTTAAAATAATTTAGTCACTTTTTGTGAATTGACATGAATATAAGTAATGGTGCAGTATTTTCGTGGCACAATAATCACATTATATAATTGACATAGTAATTGCATCAGCACAAATGATGGGTACACAGTCAGGAATTAATAATATTCCTAGTTTTGATGACACTTCGTTCAAAGTACTAAAGAGAATTAAATTGGGGAAAGATTTGCTTATGTGGTAAAATCATTCATTAAGCCGATAGGATTTTCCTCCTGAGCGAGCTTGGTACCATACATAATTTATTGTCTCACGCTCCATACCTGTCTCATGGCCCCAAACCACCAGTTTTTGGTCTCACATCCCAAAACGGTATTGCAGACCGGTTTTCTTAGAAAGTTGTGAACAGTTTCTGGAAAATTTATATGAAGCAGACTTTGGATTCCATGGCGTAGCTGACAGATACAACGCAGACATCAAGCGAAAAGTCCAGGTGAAAGAAGCCTTTCATTTTCATATGCGGCAACAATTATTATCATGCAGCAACAATTATTATCATTTTATTGCTCATTTCGAAGTGAAGCTATTCAATCGCTGGCTTTTGGAAGATATACTTTTGACAGTTAAAAAAAGGCATACTTTTGACACTTTAAATTGCATTTGTGATTGAAAAAACAAGTCTTTGAAGCTTCTGAATCATGGAAAAAACCACATAACTTAATATGGAGGAGAAACACCAAAGATATTTTTATTTTACATGGAGAGTAGTTCTGAGAAATTCATTTATAATTTTTCATGTCCTGCAGAATTGAACTGTAGCATTATTTAATTTCATACTCAAGCTTTGGATCCGTGCTGTAACATAAACTGTAATAACACACAATTGGAGCTGCCGTTGTTGCAGAGTTTGATGTTCGTGTTTCTGTGAGAATGGAGAACATCATTTTTAGCCCGAGGCATAGATTAGATGAGGATGTAGAGAGAGAGCTTGGCCGAAGACTAGAAACCCTTTGGGACGAACAGAAGGAGCCTTCCTTGACTGACACCCAGAGGCTCAATTCCTGCTTGGAGAACATTCCTACGTCAGGCTTTCCTACACCTCCTAAAAAATAAGGTGACCTGCTTCTTCTTACATTTGCGTCACCTGCCAAATGCTTTTAAATGCTAATGCTATGTTCATTTCACAAAATCGTGTTTCCTAGTATCTCTTTTGTTCATGTGATTGATCTGTTCAGTTGTTTTTTTAATGTCTGCTGTACTGGGTTGTTCAACTTATCAACTTGAATATGTCCTAGTATCACAAAATAGTTCATGGGAAGTTACCCAATTACTAATTTGAGTCATATTCATTGTAGTTTTATGAGTGATTTTTTTGGATTAAGAAGATTTCAATGTGGGACTTATATATTGTAGCTCTATGAAACGATATGTTTGGATTAAGAAGCTTTAAGTGAAGTTGGCCCAGTTAGTTCTTAGTAATTGTAAGTGATTTTCTCCTATACCCATTTCTGCAAACTATGCCTTCAATCCATTTTTCCTTGAGTGCCTTGGCTCTTCAAGTGATTTTCTCACATACCCATTTCTGTAAACTAAAATTGTAATATTTCCTTTGTTTGTTTGTTAAAGAAGATCGAGAACAGATTATGTACCAATATACACTCTGTTTGGGATGATGTTGGCTGTGTCTCTGGGGACTTTAAATGTGAAGCATGAGCTGGTGCATTGCACAAATGTCCTTGTGGATAAAAAGAAAAGAAAGACAGTCCCTGAAGTGGCCAACTCAAAACTTGTGGTGAAGAAATCTGATGACTTGTAAATAAGAGAATTTTTAGTAGATTGGGCCAGAGGGACTCTCAGCTTATCAAGTGAATGCCTTAGCATACAAGTCTTCCTATATACAAGCCCAAAGTATTTCATATTTTGATGGTTCTCTCTTATGCCCTTAGGTCCTTATGTATGACTGTTTGGTTTGTGCCCGTAAATAATGGTGTGCAATCCATATTTGAAGATATGGCCAACGATGAATTAAATAACCCAAAAAAAAATTCTAATATGCCTTTCTTGCTCCGTCCGAAGTTTTGCGTCAGGGACAGGCTCCGTGGAAGCACTTGGAGGAGCATCTAGAGGCTCTTCTATCCTCTGTAAATTGGCATTTATAGACAGAGTGGATGGCTCCCAAGCATAACTATTCCAGTGTAATTTTTGTCATCACAAATTCCTTCTAAAGAAATAGACAATAATATGAGCCGAGTCAATTAGAAAAATGAATTTTTTGTGGAAATTTTTTTCTTTTGTGAAAAAAGATAGCTATCGACCATGCTAGCACAAAATTGAATGGGGTAGACAATATATTTGTGCCGGTTAACATGAAGTGTCATGACTCGACCTTTGCGACTCATCTTTTTACGGACTTGTCTTGTGACATTTTGACTTTGTTGACCAAGTCGTTTTGATTCGACTAGGTCATTTTCTAGATGCTATGTTCTAGTTGATTTTCTCATTTTGGTTTTAATTAGCGGAAATTATAAACCTTAAATGAATTATGTCGTGAGGATGTTATTATATCATGATGTTTTATAGAGGTTCATGTTTTGAATTCATGCATATATGATGTATTATGACGTAATTACTATAAATGTGTTGATTTTGGATAATGGTGGTAAACGAAATGATTTACTTTTGATTAATGATTAATCATGTACTGATACCGTGTTTGGTTCGAGTATGTCTGTTTTGGATGCAGGACGGAGGCGGGAGTGTGGTTGAGGTAGAGAAGGCTAGCTTCCAGTTCTGGAGTTTGCGGATGGTCTGGTTGGCAGATTTACGCACACACCACCTAGAGTTATTGTTTAATTTAGTTAACGTGTTAATTGTTTTGGTTTTCGAATATCTAAGTGGATAGAAATGAATAAAGGAAATATAGAAATGACTTTGTTTATTGTAATGGATGCGTTGTGTACTTATGACTTTGTTTCTTATTCTTCTATCTCTCCCTCTAACGTAAATGTGAACCTTACGAATTTTATAGAAAACAGTTTCATTCATTTGTCATGTTCTTGCTTTTATGTGTTGATGTTTCGGTAATTATAGAAGGATAAGCTTTTAATATTTCCAGCACTTATGAAAGCGGTTGGATGTGAAAGTGGAGGTGGGTATTAAAAGACCACCCTCCATAATTGGAGGCATGCGATTTTTTTTTACGGGAGGAGAAGTGAAAAACGGTTTGGAGCTTCTTGGAAGAAAGGCGGCATTCTGAAAGCTGGTGTGAGCTGGAAGAGGGTGACTGTCTGCAGCTGGAGATAGAAGGAGTGGACTGGGCTGCGAAGACTCCTAATTCACATCTCAGGTTCCTTTTTGATATTCATATTCTGTTGCTTTCAGCTGTGTAAGCTTAAGTTAAACATGCATTTAGTTGCTTCTCTCCTGCGCTGAATTGATCAGTCTGTCCTGGAAATGT
>MU223660.1:461329-483697 GCA_018584345.1 Thuja plicata
AAGCACATAGCTTTACTTAAGGTCATATGATGGATTATGTATGCTCGTATGATGACTTTATTGTATAACTAGTCTTATGGTTATCTTGTTTATTGCGACGTGAAGGTCGTAATTGGATAATATTTTTTTCCTTCTTTTGATATGTGAATATGTATGACTTGAGTCGACTTTGTATCTTCGACCATGTTCTCTTATTGACTTTCCGCTTTTCTTGTTACTTGATGATGTGGCATTTTGTGAGTAAATGCAGTCTTTACATGAAGGTTTTGGGTTCTGTCAATGTGGTGACAAGAATGAACTTATTTTGACACATTGGGAAACCATAAATTGGGTTTCCCACATAAAGTTACAGACTAACTTCACCTAAGCAATCAACAGAAACAAATGAGGAATTTAATCTATTTGGGTTTCCAACATAAATTTGTAGATTATTAATTGTCAAACATATCTCACTTACCCTCAACAATGTACACTAGTTCAGGGGTGTTCGGGAATCTGGGCAATGAAAGCCCATCTCTTTCAATTGTCTATCTGATGAACTCAACACCTGCACAGTCCAATTCATCATTGTCCCATCTTCTAGAGAGCTCAATAGTGCCGGCTTCAGAGCTGATAGTCTCGTATGGTTGCTGAGCACGCTGATGTTTCCCTCTACATGATTATTGTTGCTACTGCCTCCTCTTCTACTGTTGCTGTTGCTTCCCATTCACCATCTCACCACACGACCAATTTTACAGCAAGAGCAGTGCCATTATGAGGGAAGCTCTCATGTTTTTCTCCATTTCTCCTCAAAGCTATACTAAGACTGTGGTGAATGATGGGTGTTCTGCCCATTTTGTAGTACAGTTCACCTATAGGTGCAAGTGAGTTCTCTTGGGCAAGCTGCAAGCATAAATCAACTTGAATTCAGACATATGAGACCATTATTTTACTCTCCAACCTGATTGACCTGCTACTTACCCAGTATAGTCACTTACAAACTCAAATAATGCACTCAAGGCTACATCTGTTACCGATGATTCAATATGATCACTCAACTACAACAACTCTTACCTGACAATTTGACACCACAAGCCAGTATTGGCACCCTCTCGACTCTATATACCTTATTAGAAATGGATGAGAGGGAGAGAGAGCTTCAAACCAGGTGTACGAGGAACTAGATAGCCCTTGAACCGAGATTCTAGCTTCATGATCCCATAGCAGACTCAGTTAATATATTTCGCTGCATCAATTATCAATTTTTCATTCAAAAATAGGAAAATGATAAGGGCTTTGTAAGTAAAGGGAAACTTATATGTGTCGAGTGTATTGAAGCCTCATGGAGAAACAAACATAAGCATCTGCCATATTATTGATAAAAACATCACACCCTTTTAGAGGATGCACAACGTGTCCAACCACAGTGCCTTTTTGTAGGTGCACCATCCCCCAGGTCTTGGAGAAGATGAATTAGTGTTGCAAATCTCGATAGGAGTGCGTTCTCTTTCTTGCACCCATCTCTGTCTCCAGGATTTTATTTTTTCCTTTCATCTAGTTGCCATGGCCTATGCATGCCCTCTGCAAAAACAAGAATCACCAACTGTTACCACCTAGTAACCCCAAGACTTTGATTTTTTCCCCCGCCTCTATATCTAGGCGTTCTCTTGCATAGAAACCTAGGAAGCCTTTGGTTTGGCCAATGGAAATCTACCAACATCCATATTTCACCGGCATCTGTTAAAGCTCTATCATCTCCCGCTAACAAACATTGGAGAAAAATGTTTAAATATTTAAAAATTCTTCTTATTATGAAACAATTTGGATTAAGGTTAATTTAAGCTTATATTAACCTACGGGTTAAAAGTGTAATCTAATTTTTTAAAAATGATATAATTTAATAAGCTAAAGACAAGTTAGAATATTAAAAAATATTTGGATTAAGGTTAATTTAAGCTTATATTTACCTACGGGTTAAAAGTGTAATCTAATTTTTAAAAAACTATATAATTTAATAAGCTAAAGACAAGTTACAATATTAAAAAATACTTTGCAATGTTAAAATACATTTGAGTTTTACTTCCAATATCCTATGGCTTATCTAATAAATAAAAGAGCTTATAATATATTAAGATTATAATTTTGCATGAAATTATATTTTAAATAATTTATATAAGATAAAATTTTTAAATAAACTATTAACTTTAGATGGTAAATTTTATATTATGATTATTTTGTTTAGATATATTTAATATTAAAATAATAAATGTCAAAATTGTAGAGGTTAGTTAAAAGAATATTGGTATTTCTTAAATCATATTAGTAATGATTAAATTTTAATTTTTAATATTGAAAATTAATAAAATTGCTCTAAACAAAAAAATATTAATATTTAGATGGTGAATATTATTTTGGAGTTTTTTTAAAATTCTTTTCTTATGTTGTATAATAAAATTTGGGTTAAATTGCTATTTTAAATAATTAATTATCAATTTAAAAATATTTCTTACATAATTAGAATTATAATTAATGAAAATATGGTTATGACAATCATAGAATAAAGTAAGTGCACCTTTTATTATTATTATATTTTCTTGTGCAAAATAATAAAAATAATAGCATGTTTCACATTAATTTATTGAGATTTTCTAGCTACTATTGTTTGTAGGATGTAATTTTACAATAATCAATAATCAATTTACTATTAATATTTAGATGGTGAATATCGTTTTAGGATTTTTAAAAATTCATTTTTAACATTGCATAACAATTTGACTTAAATTATAAAAGTATGTTGTTTAGAGTTGTAATTAATTAAATTATAACTATGAAAATGATGTTAGAATTGTTTTTTACTAATATGTTTTTCACTGAGATTTGAATTCTAGATACTATTATTTACAATTGTAGAAATATACTTTTAAAATAATCAATAATTAATTTACTATTGTATGTAGTATTATTTACCATTTTTAAAAAAAATGGTTTTCTTCAATTGTCCATTTTTTTGTATTCAATTTGGTTATTTAGAATTGTGCACTTTATAACATGTACATATTTTTAAACCAACTAATTTTTTGCAAATACACAATGTAAATTTGTTGTTGCTAATAATCATGACCAACTTTCAAAAGAGGTGTTACTAAACTGATTTCAATGTGTTATGCTTACAACAACATAACAATTCAAGAGATATTAATAACTATAATGGTCCACCAAGGGATGAAATAAATCCAAAAACTTTACTAGTACAACCTATATCCACGGGCAATCATATGCAACTACCACTACCCATGGCATGAGCTATTACTATACATAAATCACAAGCCCTACTACTAAATAAATCTCCATAATTGATTTTAGTAAAACTAAAAGACAAGGCCTCACCTTTACAACAGTCTTTAGAGTCAAATCCCTAAAAGGCCTTGAAAAAGATCACCTACAATTGCTCTTGTACAGTCTCATCAAATTATTCCTCTTCTTTAATCTAGAAAAGAAAGTAGTATCATTGATCAATTACAACATTTTATCTTCTATAGGTGAACATAGAGTAGATGTATCAAAGTTTTCTTTCATTAAATTTACATATCTAGTAAAATAGTTACAAATAATGAATTTTATAATGTATTTGAATGCTATGATTTTTGAAGAAGTCTTACAAAAAAGCATAATAAGACACTAGTGCAAATTTGATTCATCCAAAATGGATGCCAATTTTCCCAAAAATCTCACCATTTCAGATAAATGTTGTTCATTTTACTAAAATTATGTACACAATTATCTTTTACAATGATGCACATTTGGTTGTTCAAGTGGGTCCATAGCGTTGGCTGCAAAGAAGTGATGTATTTCTTTCTCAACAACGCAAACTACAATGAAACATGTTTGTCGACCAACACTTTAAAACTATTTCATTTGTTATGTTCAGTTTTATTTATCCTTTCAAATCAAACACCTATCGGCGTGTCCCTTGCACCTTCTTTTGGTGCAAGTGCTAGTATTAGAGGCATTCTTACACCAAATGATTGTGGGTTGTCCCTCACACTAAGGAAAGATTTTAAATTCATTGCAACAAAGGATTGTATTCATTGTTCCAACTCCTTTCTAGGAGTGTGTTTTACCTACAATGGTCGAGGAAGCTGAATATTGTTCAACACATTGTACTTGAAATAAGTTTCACACAAAGTATGTACCCAAAAATGTTTGCATCAAATTGCCTAAGGAATATTGGGAAGAGGTTTTGATCATGTGAACGCTAATACCACAGTGGATCTCATTTTTCCATGCAAAAAAAAGTATGACCAAGGTGGATCCCATTTTGTTGCTTCGATAATTGGTGGTAAGAAATGTTGCCATTTTTGTTTTGGTGTCCGATACTTTCCAGCTGACATTATAAATGGAGGCCTTTGAAGTAAATATTGATATCAAATTAAGGCTTTCCTAAGGAAGGTATTTTGTGGCTATGGCCACCCATGGATATTCAAGTGTATATGTAGATACACATTTTGGGTAGAATGTATATAGGCGAGATGAGGGTTTTTGAACATATATATATGCCTTGTCTCCGCACTTCTTATTGTGAATTTATAATATGGTCAGGATTCAGGGTTTTCTTCTTGGTTCTTTTCTTGATGAGCCTTCAAACTGGTATATTTATTTAAACATTAATAAAATATTAGTAGCTAGCCCACTTTTGATTTTAAAAAAAGTGGCAATTTCAAATTGTTGCTCGATACCTACTTAAATATGCTTCAATACTTGTGCACTCAAAATTGTTAGTACTTATGGACAAATATCCTAATAGTCGTGCACAAATGGGCCAATCATGAACCAAAAAAGCTAAAAATTGATCAACTATTGGTACATGTAAAACTTATTAATGGGCTTTTAGTTATCATTTTTTTGGCTCCTTTAAAATTTGTAACTGTGGGATTGAGTGCTCTTCCTCTAGAATGCATAATATTCATCTTTAAAGTCAAATTATTATTTTTAGTTCACCCACTTTAGAAAAAAATCTAAATAAAATTGCATCCAAATGCATTTGAGATTGGAAATAATTGTAAAATACCAAAACAAAAACATCATGCATGCCACGATCTTCATTTTAATCTTGTATGTGGCACAACATAACTGTGAACTTTGGCAAGGTGACCCAATGACCTAGGTAGAAATTCATGACCCATTTTATCAATTTATGGAAGACTTGAAAATTTAGAATTATGCGTAAAAATTTTCAACACAACGACATGTCATGTTTATTTGTTCATGTCCATTTTGCACTAACAAGTTACTGGAAATCTTTGTACGGAGATTAGAGAAGAAAAATGTGAAATCTAAATTTCATGCGCTCTATTGGTAGGAAAGAGCAATGGAAAGGGGAAGAATATTATCTTTTCACATCTACACACCATTTTGTGTTACAATGTCTTATGTAGAAGTCTATTTTTGGTGTATACAATTTTGAAACACAAATTTGATTTTACGTTCTTTATGAATGTTACACCAAGATTGTAATGGGGTGTAATGTCTAAGTTGATTGTATAAAGAATAATACTTTATGCCTTGTATAATTTAATATTATTTTATCAATATAATTTAATCTATGTAAATTATATTATATTTTAGATATAATTAAAATAATAAATAAATTTTATTAAATAAACTTATAGTTTTTATCCTATCATCGTACCTCTTCCACCTCCTTCAGGTGCAAGTGCTAGTTTATATATTGGTGCTTTCTTTTCAACCGTCATTTTACTTTTTTCTTGCACATACTATTTCTTTACTTTAATAAGTCTCCTAACGTATCTCACACAAAAAAAAAATTTAAAAGATTTTACGAGAAACTCTGATCTATATTTACAAAACTAAAGTTCTAGACTTGCTTTTTTTAATGATTGGGGTTGGATATGAGACTTTGTTTAATTAGCATTACTAATTAAAAATAATGTAAACTATTCATTTTTATGTATTAATTTAGTAAGTTCTATTTTGATTTAATGTCATACATTCTAGTAGATCAAGGACCCCTTGTGTATTCATCATCACATAACTACATGATAATTCACCTTGCGTCTTATCTTGATTGTGCACATATATCTCCATTATCAAATTTTTAAACAATTTGAAATACAATAAATCTCTATATTTTATTCATTTATTTTTTATAAGTAAGATATGACCATTAAATTTAAAATAAGTTTTATCAAATTTAAATAATACATATAATATTATTAGAATTTAAAAAATAAATTTATATTATTATTATTATAACATTATAATTATTTTCTCATTCTCCTCTTTGCGTTGTGGGGGAGTTGTTTACTCACTCTTGATGTGGGTTAATAGTTGGTCTAGTAGTGTGTTGTTAATGGTTTGTTATTGTCCTTGTTATTTTTTTACCTTTTTGGTTAGTCTTTGTAAGGATCATCACCCTTGTTTTGCTACTTTTTCTGGTTGTTAGTTTTGACACCTTTAGACGGTGATTATGTAAGGGAAAACACTTTTGTTTTTCTACTCATTAATATTAAAAAAATTATAATTATTTTTTTATAATATATTATAATTATATAAATAATACACTATTTTTTAGAATGGAGGAATCGGGTATAACACCCCCTATAAACTGTATTGTGTTGGGTAAACTTTTTAATGTGATTGGTCATGCTAATCCGACATGTCCTCCAGTACCATGTGGGTTGGGGGGGGGAGGTCAGACCTTGTCCTTTACCATAGGAAGATCTTGCCAATTGAGCTAAGCACCCAACCCTTAGATAATTATGTTCTTAATATATATATATATATATATATATATATATATATATATATTATTGAATTATATTATTTTTTAATTATATAGAAATAAAAATGTTACATTATATACTAGCGCATATATAATCTATATATAAAATACACCAAGATGTATCGAGGCATTGAATTTTTTTAATATAATATTTTTATTAAAATGAATGATGAAAAAATTAAACGTTTCTATACATCTCAACATATTATGATGGCTAAATGGAAGCCTGAGACAGATTTTAGTAGTGTTTCTACAGGGAGCTGGTGCTATGGGAAGCACGCTCTTCTGATGGCTAAATGGAAGCCTGGATTTAACCCAAAAATTAATCTGCAAAAAGATGCTCCGGTTTGGGTCCGCCTTCCTGGTCTTCCCCTAGAATTTTGGGATAATAAAGTGTTTAGATGGATAGGGAACTCCTTTGAAAGTTATATGACAGCTGACTCAGTTACTCTGATAAAGTCACACCTGGTGTTTGCTAGATTTTGTGTTGATGTCACGATGAATAAGCCCCTTCCCAACTTTGTACTGCTTAAGTCCAAGTGGGGGAACTGGAACTAGGCCATTGTTTATGAAAATGCCACACTACATTGCTAGAAATGTGGGAAAATGGACATGTGGTGACTAATTGCAAGGGCTCTTCTAGGCCGAAGGAACAACCTATCACATGCCCATTGCCTAAGGTTAACAATGTTGAGTCAGATGTGCCTCCGGTGAATACCATGGTTGTACATCCCTCCTATGGTGGATTCCCCCCCCAAGGTAGTGAACTAGAGTTAGAAGGGTCAGTAAAGAACACAAAGACTGAGAAGACTGAGGCCCGAGAAAAAGGACAGAGGAAGGAAGGGTCAGTAAGGAATACAGAGGCTGAGAAGGTTGAGACATTAGAAGAAGGTGAGATTCTCAGAGTGAACACTGCAGTGGAGATGGGTACGGCCCCTAAAGTTGGAGAAATGGTCATAGTATTAACGGATGTCTCTAACACTCTCATTAATAGTCCAAATGGTTGTGATACCAGTATGGAAAATAAGACTCGGGTGACTGGAAGTGCTCTGACGGGAAAATTTTGGGGGAAACTTCTTCCACCCGACAATGCGGTTTAGATCTTAGAGAGGAAATTATGAGACCATCCTCCTTGTCGCCTTTGATTTCAGTCCTCGACTGGTCAGAACCCAAAAGGAAAACTAGGAGCAAGAAGATGGATGAAGGACTGGAGTCAAAAAAGAAGGCAGACGTAGGGAGTGAAAACAAAGTGGGCCGCCCGACTGCTAAGGTGACCAGAGCTAAGGAAACAGCAAGGGCCATTGCCAGTGGAAGGAAACTAACCCTGGAAGACTCTCAAAAAGGTAAAAGATGAATTTCCTCTCATGGAACATAAGGGGCATGAACAACCCACAAAAATAGTTCGCACTAAAGAAGTATATTATGGAGCTCCAAGTTGATATGGTTTTCATACAAGAGGTTAAAATGAAGCACAATATTTTTGCGCCACTGGTTGATAAAATTTGGCCTGGGGTGGCCTTCCTATATAGTGAAGCTTATGGGGCTTTAGGTGGTGTTGCTACTCTCTAAAACCCTAGTAATTTATCTAGAAAAATTGTGGTTTCTTCTCATAACTTTCTTGCTGCATTTTTTACTTGGAATAATTCCTCCTGGTATATGTTCAACATTTATGCCCCAAACTCTAGAACGGAACGGGGTAGACTCTAGGGGGAAATCTCTAACCTCATTGATGCTGACCATGATTACCCTGTTATGTGTGCTGGGGATTTTAATTCTCCCTTGTTTCCCTCTAAGAAATTGGGAGGGTCCCAAGATTATTCTGATAGTATGCAAGAGCTAGCTGATTTCATGAGGATAAGTGATTTGGTTGATATTGAGTTACAGGGCACGGGTTTTACTTGGTCTAACAATAGAAAAGGTAGGCACCTTATTCAGGTTAGGCTAGATAGATGGTTGATCTCCGGTGGGTGGGATTTTGCCCCTCTGATTGGCCTCTTGTACCTCCCAAGGACTGTGTTTGATCACTCTCCTCTGATTCTTGACTGGGTGGAGAAAGCCCGTGCTGGACCCCAGCCATTCCGCTACGAGATCATGTGGCATTCTCACCAGGAATTTGAAGAATGTATAAAAAGGTGGTGGAACATGCCTATTAGGGGTATGGCTATGTTCAGAATAGCTGAGAAGCTTAAAATTATCAAAAGGGAGGTCCACAGATGGAGTAAAAATAAGTTCAGGGATATTTTCCAGTGCAAAAAAGAGATAGAGGAAAAAATTAAAATCCTCCAAAATGAAATGGCCATGGGAAATTACTCTTGGGAAGCTCATATTGAGGAAGAGAGATGGAGGAATAAATGGAAAGATAACATCAAAAGGGAGGAAATTTTTTGGAAGCAACGATCTTGCATCCAATG
The DNA here is from genome assembly GCA_018584345.1 of Thuja plicata. Classification (NCBI taxonomy): domain Eukaryota; kingdom Viridiplantae; phylum Streptophyta; class Pinopsida; order Cupressales; family Cupressaceae; genus Thuja; species Thuja plicata. The sequence goes on from MU223660.1 coordinate 470,522, forward strand.
GCTCAAGGAAGGTGACCGCAACTCAGCTTTTTTCCACAGATCTGCTTCAATTCATAAGAGAATAAATACTATTAAATCACTGGCTGTCGGTGGGGAGGTGATGACTAAAGAAGAAGACATGGGTAATCATGCGGTGGATTTCTTTCATGACACTTTTAGGAGCCCGCTATGGAGGGGGGCTGATTCTCACAGCTCTCATCTTCTGGAGGCTATCCCGACTGTTATTTCTAGAGAAGAGAACGATTGGCTTCTATCCAAGGTCTCTAAAGAGGAAGTCAAAACCATGGTTTTCTCCATGGGGGATTTTAAATCTCTCGGTCTGGATGGATTTCCCTTGGCTTTCTTCCAACATTTCTGGGACGTCATAAAATATGATATTATCCATGCTGCCCGTGATTTTGTTAGAACTGGAAAAATCCTCAAGATAATTAACAAAACTTTCATTGTTCTAGTCCCTAAAGTTCAAGACCCCAAGGAACTAAGTGATTTTTGGCCGATTAGCCTCTGTAACATAGTTTATAAAATCCTTTCAAAAATCATCACAAATAGGATCAAACCTCTCCTGGGTAAAATTATTAACCCCAACTAGAAGGGGTTTGTTCCGGGAAGGTGAATCCTGGATGCGGCTATCACTACCCATGAAATCATTCACTCAATGGATAGAGGTAATAATGTTGGCATGGTGCTGAAACTAGATATCTCTAAGGCATATGATAAGGTGATTTGGAAATTCCTGTACGGGGTTCTAAAAAAGCTTGGCTTTAATGCAAATTTCATTAGAATTGTCAAGGAGGTGGTGGAAACTATTGAATTTGTGGTTCTTGTTAATGGTTGTCCTTGGGGGTCCTTTAATCCAGAGAGGGGCTTCTGCCAAGGTGACCCTCTATCCCCTTATCTATTCCTCCTTGTGGCTGAGGTGCTGGCCCATAATCTATTGAGACTGGAGGCTTTTGGCCACATTGCAGGATTCAAATCGGCCTCCACTCTTCCTCCGAAAATCATTCAACAATTTGTGGATGACACGTTTCTGTTTGGGAAAGATTGCATCATAGAAGCAAGAGAATTTAAAGATCTACTGAATGTTTATGTAGAGGCTTCGGGTCAGGTGATTAATTATAGTAAAAGCAAAATTTACTTCTTTAATTCTGAACAAAGAACCCAATTGAAAATTATAGAATGTATTGGCTATAAGGGTGGTATACTTCCCGACACCTATCTAGGGCTCCCTCTCACTGTGAAGGAAGTCTCCGACCCTTTTTGGAACTCCATACTTAAAAGAATGCAGAAAAAATTGGTAGGATGGAAAGGCAAGGTCCTAAGTAATGCGGGAAAGCTCCAACTTCTGGCGGTAGCTCTCCAAGGAATACCGGTTTACTTTCTATCTCTTTTCAAAATCAATGACAGAACTGCGGAGAAACTGGAAAAAATCCAAAGGAACTTCCTTTGGTCCGGAATGGAGGAAAAGACTAAAATGAACCTGATTAGCTGGGAAACAATTTGCCAACCTAAGAAGGTGGGAGGACTGGGAGTGAGAAAGATAAAAGATCTTAACAAGGTGCTAATTACCAAACTTGGGTGGCAACTCTTTAAAGGTAACTTGGGTTGGTGTAAAATTTTGAAGGCCAAATACTACTTAAATGACCAATTCCCCATGGGTCAAAACTACCCCACTGGCTCTAAATTCTAGAATTTCATGGTGAAAATTAAAGGATCCCTCCTTAGAGGCTTAAAATGGGTGGTGGGTGATGGTAAGTAGATAAGTTTCTGGGAGGACTGGTGGGTAGGAGATAAACCTCTCAGTAGAAATAAACTTAGTCTCCTCAGAGATCGTTTGACTTCTCACTTTGGAGACAAAGTCAGTGACTACATTTCTCAGGATAAGAAATGGAAGAACCTTGCAAATGCTTACCATGGCCAGGAGCATATCCCACCCCACATTATGGAGCTATAGAAACTGATTGCTGAGATCAGGATCCCCATCTCTCAAATTGATGATAAGGCTGTGTGGTGTCACAACAAATTGGGGGAGGTTACGGTCAAATCTGCTTACCATGCTAACATTAAGGTTCTAGCCGATGAGTTGAGTTGGGGAAAGGTTTGGCTCCCCCAGCTCATCCCCAAAATTAATTTTTTCTGGTGGACCACTCTTCATGGAAAAATCCTTACGTTAGACAACCTCCAAAAATGGGGGGTCCAACTGGTCAACAGGTGTGTTCTTTGTAAAATGTAGGCAGAGACAATAAATCATATTCTTATTCACTACCCTTACACTTCTCAAGTGTGGGGAAAAATAATGAGCAAACTACAGCTGGACTGGGTCTTTTTGGAGCACTTAGACCAATTCATTAATAACTGGGGTTGAATTGTTGAGCACCCTCTCATTAAAATCCTTTGTCGATTATTACCCCCACATGTCTGCCAGGGTCTATGGAAGGAACAAAACAACCAGATTTTTAGAGGAGAAGATAACAATGTTGAAGGAACAGTGCGGCTGACTGTGAATCTACTGAAGGAAAAATTGGAAACCTGCTGTTGGAAAATCCCCCCCCCGTCCCCCCAAGGGACTAGAGTGTATGATAGCCAAGGAATGGGCTCTTCCCACCTCCTTCTACATGAAAGAAAACTCCAAAATTTTGACAAAACTAAACACTAAATGGTCACCCCCGGAGGAATACATAACCAAGTTGAACTTTGATGGTGCTGCCTCCAATGGTATTGCTGCGGGAGGAGGTATTTTTAGAGATAAAAAAGGACACCTTATCCTGGCCTATGTGGTCCACCTAGGAAAGGGATCTAATAATTTGGCTGAGATGTTTGCCCTCCTATGGGGTCTAAAGGTGGCGTTTGATATAGGGATTAAAAGATTAATCATAGAAGGTGATTCTAAAATTTTTATTGAGCTAGTTAAAGGGAACTATACTACTGGCTAGATTTTGGCAAATGTGCTACATGACATCTGTTCACTGCTCCCCAGGTTCAATGAATTCAACCTACAACACATTTACCATGAAGGTAACGTGGTGGCAGACATGCTGGAAACCATGGGTCTTACGATGAATGGCTTAAGATGTTGGAGAAATGTAAACTCCCTACCCAAGCATGTTATTTGGCTTGTGGAAAAAGAAAAAAAATTTAATAATGTCTAACGAGGCTGATGTTGATTGGTCAAAAAATTCGGTGGGCAAGTTCATGAGGTGCCGCATCATTTCAAATTTTATAAGAGATATGGGATTTGGTCATATTAATTATTGCCAGCTTGAAAGATGGGCTATCAATGCCATTTTTAGAAAGAGTACAAGCTTTTTCAAATTGAAAGAAGACGTGGAGCATAACACGCGCAAGGGAAAGAATGAAATGACTGATGTGATTAATTGCAACATCAAGCCTTTGTGGTGATATCATTTCTCGATATGCAAAGCTTATTTGCTTATATTGGCCAACCAGTGAATAGTACGGGCCAACTCTGTGAGAAGGCAGACATTATTACCACCTGGTTTTTCGTTTGGAGACAAAAGTGCTACATTTGTTGGGTTAATAGCTCTGCTCTGGTGAGGGTTGTGCTAAAAAGAGGAAGGAAAGGTGGGATGTCGGTTGAGACCAAGGAGGAAGACTTGCTTGAATATAGCTTAGAGATGGGCGGAGATATGGTGCAGGTGGAACCTGCTAGGATTGAGGATGATTTAATCAAAAATCCGTGCATTCTCAACTACCTTAAGGAGGGCAGTTTCTTCCCATTCATGAAGGCTATGGGTGGCAGTGATGAACTGGTCTCTCTATAGTTGGTAAAAAATTGGGATGAGTGTAAAGTAACAATAAATGTAATAACCTTTGAGATTAATGAGGAGGTTATCACGCAGGACATGGGTCTCTCCACAGAGGGGAAAAAATGGAAGAAGATCACCAAAAGCCATGATGACACCCATATGAAATGTTTCTTTAAAAAAATGGAGATTCCTGAATGTTTTAGGGGAGGATTCAACAAAATGTCACTGCCCGACCCATAGAATGAAATGTGCCTCGTTCTGATGAAGTACATCACTCTGGAAGGCCGCTTTGACACCTGTTACAACTACCATTTCCCTCTCCTCAACCACTTCAGGTACAATGATCCCATCTCCTTTCCATTTTTTCTGCTCCATTCGATGGAAGCTTCTGTTCTGGAAGTCAGAGAAAAAATGAAATCTAGGCAGAATTATTGTATCCTCCATCAGGGCTTAATGTTATGCCTTTACAATTTCTATTTAGCCCTCTGCCCGCCTAAGATTGTTTCTCTCCATATCTCCACACAACATTCTGAGAAGCCTAATGAGCTTCAAGTCACTCTATCTAACCCCACGACTTCCTCCAAAACCCCAGTTTCCAAGAAAAATAAATAGAGCTCGGCCGACAGTGACCAAATCACCATTGATTCTGAAGGTGAGGAGGAGGAGAGTGATAGTAGATGGAGATCTAACAGAATAGCCACTAAAACTAGATACAAGCAAAAAGCTGTGAGAAAGAGGTGCACTGAAGAGGAAGAAGAGGAAGAAGATTAAGAGGAGGACGAAGATATCAAGCAGGCAACCAGGGGGAAATCTAAAGTGGGAAAGAAAATTAAGGTCGAGGAGAAGGATAAGGAAAAAAAGAAGAAAAGCCCTATTGTGGACGGGTCTGTGAAAATCCATGACTCTCAAGTCTCTGCCAATTTTGGTCTCCTCGCCTATGACCTCTCAAAGAAAAAACTCTTTGAGGAGATGAAAGAAGACTCACCGCTCCTAACTTCATAGTCCCCTAGCCCTCAGGTGGTTATAAGTATTACCTTGGAGGACCCTAAAAAAATAGAGGGGAAACTTCCTGATGCTGTGAGTGACACCCCCATTGGTACTGCTGGTCCTCAGGAGTTGCTTTTAGACCCTAAGGTGGAGATAAAGGAAATGAGAGTGGAAATCAATAATCTTAGGGAAATCTTTAATAGGATTACTGATTTTGTAGTGAAGGTCATGCATGCGGCTGCCACTATGCTCCAACTCCTTGACATGGAGAAAATGAACCCAGGAGGTGAGTGTAAGGATGAAAAATTGTACCAGTTCCTTGTGGACGATTAGCTGAAGCTCCTGTTGAAAGGCCGGGAAGGTAACCCCAATTAGCCCCCTTTTTCTCTGTCTATGGTTAACCTTTTTGCCTCGACTTTCTGGTTGGGCGATGTGGGCCTATTTGATCTTTGTTTAATTTCTAGTTTCTGTTATCTATTGTTTATTACTATTAATGATAACTCTACTATTAATTACTACCACAGGCTGGTTACCAACCTCATGGTGAGGTTGGGGCCTGTTAAGACTACCAAATTGATTTTTACTGTTAATGCTAACTTTACTGGTAATTACTACCACAGGCTGGTTACCAACCTCATGGTGAGGTTGGGGCCTGTTAGGACTTCCAGGTTGGTTACCAGCTCTGTGTTGGAGCTGGGGCTTGTTGATTTTATTTCTTGGTTTTTGGTTTTCAAAATTGGCATAGGCTGAGGGTTTGTTGTGTGTGTTTTGCTAGTTATCGACACTCCTCGTGCTGGTTTTTTATTCGGGTCAGCCCCCAGTTTTGGCTGCTTTTTAAAATCAAAAACATATTATATATATATGATATTAATGCAACACATGTAACACATTGAATAAATTAATATGATTCAGATTATGACTAGGGTTAAAATTTAAGGTTAGTGTTTATATCACGGTTAGGATTAGCATTAGGAATATCAATTATATCATATTTAGGGTTAGCATTAGCTTTAGGGTTTAGTTTAGATTTATTATTATAATTAGGGTTAGGGTTGGGTTTATGGTCACATTAGGGTTTAATGTCAGCGTGAGAATTATGTTTAGGGGTTACATCAAAGATAGGTTAAGGGTAGGGGTTATAATTATGGTTACGGTTAGTATAAGGGTTAGGGTCGGGGTTAGGATTATGAATATCATAAAATAACAACTATGATAGGTTCAAGTTCAAGATTAGGATTAAAATTATGGTTAGGGTTAGGGTTATGGTTTGAGTTATAATTATAAAAGGTTTAAGGTTAAGAATAGGGTTTTGGTTAGTGTTAAGGATAGGATCAAAATTACTATTTGTTAATGTTTGTAGTTGCATGAGACATTTTTATGGATACCTGTGATGACTTCATCAACATACAATTGGTATGTTTGCAATGTATATTTCCTTTTCATGATCAAGAATACTGAGACTGTGAAGAGTCTTCAATTTTGGACAGTATTCCATATGTAGAGTCAAGCCTCTTGAAGTTAATGAAGTACCCTCAACATTGGAAAATGAAAGGTCTTGTTTATGTGTGTTTGTTGAGCACTGAAGAGACTTTTCCTCTATGTCTATTTGGAATTCAAGAGTCACAAAATTTCACCTAAAGAGACTTTGCGTAATTGTTGGTGGTATTCATTAAAAGAAATTAAGCGTTTCATTTCCATCTCACGACTCATTTTTGGTAACCGCTGCCATCTCTTATGCCACGATGATTATGGATATGTCATAGTGATTATAAAATGACATGTAGGTGTATAACGTCAGTCCATATACGACAATTGGAGAGTATAAAAATGAATTCTTTTTTTTGGTATTGTGTGTATCACACAAGATACAGTTTAGGGGTAAATTCTTATGATGTGTGTGATTTATTACATGGATTTTCTTGTTCAATGATAGATTGGTGGTTGTGATAAAACAGGTATTATGAGTACAGTATTTGACTTGCAGATTATATATTATTGTAAAAGGTATTCTATGCACGGATTGTTAAGTGTTAACAATCTAAGTGAAGGATTTATAACTGAGGAAGCTTGTGAGCTTTGTATTCAGATTTCTTGATTATTTGTTAAAGTGATCTTTCTTGGTGTGGCTGGGTTTTTCCCTCGAGGAGGGTTTTCGCAGGGTAGCTCTAGTGTTTATATGTTTTTATTTATCTGTTCTTTGTTTTCATTTCTATTCTGGTGCAAAACATTAACACTATTAGGGTTAGAATTAGAATTATAATTAGGAATAGGGTGAGGATTCAGGTTTGGTTAGGGTTATGTTTTGGGTTAGGGTTAGGGTCAAAGGTTAGGATTAAGGTTATGATTAACATTAGGTATGGGGTTTGGCTTAGGTTTATGATTATGGTTGGGGTTTGAATTTAGGCTTATGGTTATGGTTAGGGTTTATTATTAGGAATAGGGTTAGAATTTTGTGCTATCATTAGGATTATGTTTAGGGTTTACATCAAAGTTAGGATTAGGGAAAGGGTTAAGGTTAGAACTATGGTTAGGGTGAGGGAATGGTTAGGGTTGTGATTATTATTATGATTATAATAGAATAATACTCATGGTAGGTTTAATTTCAATATGAGGATGAGGGTTAGTGTTAAAGTTCAAATAATGGTTAGGCTTAGGGTTTACATTATGGTTAGGATTATGCTTAGGAATAGGGTTTGGGTTAGAGATATAGTTTTATTTGGGTCATTATTAGGTTAGGGTTATGGTTAGAATAATGGCCACACATCCATTGCAATTAATTTTTGATATATGTATAAATGTGTGTGTGTGTGTGTGTGTGTGTGTGTGTGTGTGTCACACATCCATTTCAAAACAATATTTAGTGCCACACATTTTAGAATAAAAAATATATTACAATAAATAGAAGAACAAATTCTATTATGAAAAGCTAAAATTTAGATTTACAGAAGTTATCTACTACCACACATCACTTAAATATTTTCCAAAAAATATTTATCTTATATTATAATATAAGTTAAACAAAATTGATAAAATTTCTAAAATGAGTAAAATGTTTGTAAAACATTGTCAAAAAATATTTCATATATATATATATATATTTGTCACACATCCATTTGAAAAATAAATTTAATGCCATACATTTTAATAAACCACATATACAAAAATTAATATTGTTGTTCATTGAACTTATATAAGTCAGAAAGAAATATATGTTTCACTACGACCAACTTGAATAAATAAGAAGTATCAAAGGCTCACATAAGAAGTAACTATATGAAAAACACTTCATTGTAATGATGTAAGTACATCACATATTCTTTAGTGATGAGATTATGTGTGTGAAAAGTGGACCTCTGAACTACACAGATACTTCAATAGGTCAGTGTGTGATTAATCTAAGAAAGCATTGAAATAGGAAAATAGTAAACTAATCTATGTTGACCTATTGCCTTCTAATAGGCAGGCATATGAGTTTTCTCTCAGATCATCACAAATCCAGTGAGTTGACACTGTCTAAATGAAGGATTTGAAAATGATATCTGTATTGATGCAAGTACGAGATGACTAATCCAATGAATAGCGATGATTAATTATTAAAAACCAAAATGAAAGTGTTCCTAGATTATGAATTCAAATGCTCGAAAACAAGTAAATATGATAAAAAAAATAAATGTGCTAAATTCTCAAATGCAAATGATAAATAAAACCTGCATAATAACTCTACTCAAAATTCTTGGATCCTTTGTGAGGAAATGAAGCTTTCTTTTATAGAAAATCTCTGTCAAACCGACAATCGAGATTGAAATTTGAAGAACATACAAGATTGACTCGAAGAAGCACAATCCATGTGCACACGAGATCATTGGCCGAGAGAGTTAGTTAACTAAATTGACTAATCAGTCATTTATGAAACTTCCAAAATTGAAAGAGGAGTTAACTGAGTCAGCTTTTAGTTAGTTGATTTGTTTCCAAAATGAGAAGCAGAAAGGAATTAGTTAACTGAGCAAGAAAGACTTGTTTCTAATTTGATGTTTAGTCAACTGAAATGATGACATAAGATGCATTTTTGAATATTTAAATGATTTAAATGCACTTTTTACTCAATTTTTAAATTTTAATTCCTTTTTACATTTAATTGACAGTTATCTATTTATTTAATCAACATACTAGGATATTAATTAAATAAATGACATAAGGTTTATTTGCCAATATCTTGGGATTTAGGAATTAAATAATTAAATCAAGTGCGATGATAGATTAGGACCTAGGGTTCAGGTTAGATCAGACTGAAGATGTTGAATTGCCTTTAGGATTAGGACTTAGGTGATCAAGATTAGGGTTTTCTTGATAAGAGATCAAGATTGGGGGCTTATGTTTTAGATGACCACTTTTAGGTCATTACATTTTACCCTCTTTGAATTGATGTGGGATCAACGCATTGATTCAAAGAACATTTAGCGATGAAACAAAGAATAGTTTGATTTGAAGCAATGAAACCATTGTTTTCAATGAAGACCGACTCTAAGCTTGATTGGACGAAGGTCGATCAAAAGATATAAAACAAAATGCTTAGCTTGATTTGAAGTGATGAAGCTGGACATCTTTCTAAAACTATTAAACCTTCTGATAGGTTTGAATGAATAACTAGTTTGATTTGAAGCGATGAAACTAATTATCGTTAAGAGGTTGACTAGAAAAAAATGAATTGATTTGAAGAGATGAAGCCAATTTGATAAATATGTATGGTTTCAAGAATGAATGAATCATATAATACCGATCTATCTAGTTTCGAGTGTATCCATCACTGTATAAGATAATTGATTAGGTTGCCTTTGATTAAAGATAATCTTAACTTGATGTGATGCGATGAAGCTGAGATTCCCATAGTGATGGGGTCTTGTTTGATGATGTGATCACTGAATATTTGATGTTATGATCATGCCCCCTCGAGAGAGAAATTAAAATATGGTTAGGTGCCCTAGTGATTGAAAGTAATTCGATTGATAAACTGATGCAGGAAGAAAATGATCTCATTTGGAAGAGGTTGCAAGAATTTAGGACCCAATCTCCACTTTTTTGAGGTCTTGTTGAACAAGTTTGACCAAAATTTTGACACATGGATTGCTGGGAAGAAAAGCATGAGAGATTTCCATTGGTTTAGAGTCCAAAGTACTGATTGCACAAGTGGTCAACTATGGTTGACTAAAAATTCAACTTTCAAATTTGACAAGTCAAACAATCTCAAATTTTGATTTTGATCCTAAAAATGGAACCAGAATATACGAATTAGCCAAGGGTGCATTTTAACATCAATTGGAGGAATTTGAAAATAAAGGCCAAAAGGGTCATTTCCAATTCATTTCAATATTTTTGAGCTTCAAACCTTCTCTGCAAAAAATGGTGGTCCCCGTTGATACACATTGATTCAAGCTTGAGAGAGTCCACAACCGGCCTAGGAACTACCAGGAAGTGGTAAGTGCATGAAAAAATTCCTATTCAATTCATATTTTGTTGAATTTTGTTGATTTTTGCAATTTTTTGCCACATTTTTAATTTTCAAACCTTAGTTTCTCATACGAGTCTCAGGGAGGGCTCATATGAGAAACTGCCCCCAAATTCCCACTCGTACCAGGCCATTACTTTTTTTCGTATGCCCCTTACCCAGAATTCATATGAGCACCTTCAAAACTAACCCTTTTTTCGTATCATGAACCATACATTCTCATATCTTCTAAGTTACTCGTACTAGCCTATGTGAATTCTCATACGAGACATGATGTCAATTCTTCACTCGTATTGGAAACAACAGGTACTTTTGAGCTCTAAATAATTTTTTTTCTTTACTTCTCTATTGATCTAGCATCTTTAGCATGTTTTGCAACATTTTCATTCTTCATTTGGTCACTTGAACAAGCATATTGATGCTTCATTATTTTTTTCTATAGGATCGGTTACCTAATATTCAGTTCAAGATTACGTATCTACCAAATATGCACTTGGTAGGAAGACTGGATGATGAGCATAGAGCCACTATTTTAGAGTGCATATTTGGTTGGCTGATGAGGATCCCTGAGATCAGGGTGAAACATGGACTTCTCAAAGCTTTGGTGGAGAGGTTTCATAGTGAGCATAATACCTTCCACATGCCCACTAGAGAGATCAAAGTCACACTAGAGGATGTGTTGGTACTCCTAAATTTGGAACAAATTTGGAGTGACCATGTTAAAATTTTCAGATAAGCAAAGTGAACCTTCTTGAAAATTTTGGTGAGAAGGCTCAGTTACAATGCTTGAAAAAGATGCCCGGATGATTTCCATGAGGTACGGATTGGGAAAAGGATTCAATGCCTTTCATTTGATATAAGAAGTGGGTCCCAGCTCCTAATTTCCAATTCTGACATGTTTAGGGAGCAGTCATTTTGAGGGGGTCACCTAATTCTGCATTATTGCTGAAGTGTCAAATTGCTGTTCGGAGCCTAGTTTGCTTTTGAATATCTTACACCCAGAAATATGTCATGACCCACCACTTTGGGGATGTTGAGTATGTGTATCAGAGAACCTATGTTTTGAATCCCAAGTCATTTCAATATGTTTTGACTAGATTTCAAATCCCTCAAAGTTGGTAGTTTACTATTATCATGCATTGTGCAATTGATCAGAATTCTGAATAGCCCAGTTTGACACATTATAACTTTTGACCAGTTGATTCAATTGAGAAATTTCCTTTTGTACTATGTTCCAATAGTCACACACTCCAATATTGCCAGTTTGTAGATCTTTATGAAATCAGATGACAAGTTTTCTAGAACCATTCCGTTAGTAAATAATTCTGATTTCCTGAGTTTTCAAGTGCAGTTTTCTGAGGGACCTACTTTGAGCTCTTGAAAGTCTATACCCGGGTGAACATTTTGGATAATTGACTTGTCCCTCATATTGTAAACATAGGAGTGCACCTATTTGAAGATTTACAGATTCCTACCAATCCATTTGTCCACTTTGCCAGAGCCTTTCCGTTTCCAATTTAATGAAGTTTCTTTGAAAATCCAGAATTCAGAATTAAGTGGCATTCTTTGTGGTTTCCCTATTTGCACCCGGTTTGAGGTCAAGAATAATTGAAGGTTGATCTGCATTATAGACCTAGGAATGAACTCATCTGAAGATTCCCAAACTTTGACCAATCTGGTAGATCACTTTTCTTTGCCGATTCCAAACCCAATTTCTACATATATGTTGTGCTTCGGTTCAGAAAGTGTTTAGGGTGCTAAATTTGCAATTTGGTATCAGTTGAATGGTTTGTTTACAAAGGAAGACAACTGAGGATTCATGTTCTACATATGACATTCAATCAGGCTCCAGAAGTTGAGTTTCTGAAAGATCTTTTTGAGAACCCTATGAGTCCAGTTTCGGAGGCAGATTGTTCAATTTGTAGTGCGAAAAAGAGTTAGGTTTTCAGAATGGCCATTTTGCATATGTGATATCTTTCTATCTGAAATATATTTTCAGGGTCCGATTGTGGGAACATCCTCATTGCATATGAATCTACTATGTGACCTAGTGGTGAAATTTCAGAGCTTGTTTAAATGTTTTTGCAATGGTTGATCTGAAGGGGATTTATGGTGATTCAGCATTTGCACCTATGTAGTTTTCTGAAAGGCTAAGTTTGCACTGTTACATCTAGTGCCTGAAGAGGAATCTGGTGAAGTCCTTCTGCATGTGTATTCAATGGTAATCAATGAATATTCTTGCCAAGTGATGGGATTAGTTTACTTGTTTCAGTGAATTTTTAAAGGCAGCCCCAAAGGCTAATTACCATTAATGTGATTAAACGACAGAAGTGTCAAAATGGTTATAAAGGCCACCATTTATACTTAATGCTCAAAATTTTAAAATATGGAGATATAGGCAAGAGGCAACATTGCAAGAGGGTTTTCAAATGATGCAAAGTGATGATCATTCCAATCCATCCGGATATCTTCTATTCAAACATTCTGCTGAAAGGTCTGCATGTCAGAGTTATATTTTAATGCCAGTTGCACTTTCCAATTACTACATTATGATAAGGAACACTCCTCCTGGGGTTCTAATTGGGTTATCATCTACACAAATAAGCCTTTTTTATTTCTAAACTTCATGTCAATTTCCAATGGATGGTATAGTCGCCAAGGCAAAATTTTTAATGTAATTGGCGGATGTAAAGCCAAATTCCGCAACCATTGCCAACATTATTCACCAAATAATATAGGGGCTTTATTTCATGAGCAAACATTCAAATTTTTGAAGCATGGTGTGCTGCGCAGATAGGGAGGGAAATTGTAGATTTTAAGACATTAAATTCAGACTACTTTGCAGTCAAATATTCCCAGCAGTCTGCGCAAAGTATAGAGGAAGTTTGAAAGAATTTCTAAACATTATAAAATGCATTCTGC
>MU223660.1:485257-503119 GCA_018584345.1 Thuja plicata
AAAAGAATTTAAATATGTGCAAAGTTTGAAATGTTCAAATGTAGAGTTTTCAATGTATTTATCTCAAATATCAGAAATATGCATTCCTGGAGATTTTTATAAACAGAAAGATAATCAGATTTTTTCAAAGATATTTGGAAATTAGATTTTAAATCAGATTCTCAGAGGATTGATGCAATTTTGAGATGGATTTTGGATTCAAATTTGCACAAGGGGATAAGACAAAATGCTCATATATTTTATTGCAAAATCAGATTTGTGAGAGCTTTCTGGGATGATTTTTGAGAAGATATTTTCAAAGGGGGATATGACTAGATTTTAATGATATTTTGCATATGAGATCAGATTTGAGGAGAGACAGATGTCAGTTGCTCAGGAAGATTAGGGCTTCTTCTTCTTCTTATTTATTCTCTTCTCTTTTCTGTAAAAGGGGTTCTGATTTCAGGTTCCTATGTTTTGGTTCCTGTGGAGGTTCCTGGTCTTGTTCTTGTTCCTGTATTTGCTTGGTTCAGTACAAGTTACCATTTGGTTTGGAGATTTTATTTGTAAAGCATACTTCTTTTTCATGTTTAATTTTTGAGTTTATTGTCTGGATATCTGGAAACAATTTGGATTAATGAGAATAGAGTGCAGTTCCTATTCATTATTGTCTTGTCTCTTTTAACTGTGGTTTGTGCTCTAGTATAGTTCATTTGTAAGGCATCTGAAATATACCTACTACAAGGTAGTGTATCTAATCATTTGTGAGTCTTTCTTAAGGAGAGAGTTAAATTTTGTAAATGATTTCAAAGAGCAGGACATGGTTGTGAAGATCTGATGAAGAAGTATTGAGTTGAGTAGATTTTTTGTAAGGCATCCAATCTGGATTGTATGAAGTCTGTAAAGCATTCTTCAGTATTGCATTAGTTTTTTATTGTTGACATATGTTTTCATTGACTCTTTGCCCAAGGAATAGGCACTGATCTAGAGTTTTCTAAGCAAGTGTTTTCTCCATTCAGTTATATACAAATTAATCAATTTCATCTAGTTTTTAGAACAAATGAGCTGAACTCATCAAGGACTTATGTCAGCAGGACAGTGTCCACTTTGTTGATTCTTTAGAGTGTGAATCATTAGGTTATCCCTCCTAAGGACAAAAGGAAGAAAGATGCAAATCCTTAACTCATTGGTTTATGTTCTCAAAACCATAGCCTGGCTTATAGTACTCTGTTTTAAGTTAGTCATTGTAATCTCTAAAGTGTTCTATAAGTTGTTACAGTGAGGTTTTTGGTTCATACCCAGTGAATGAAATAATCCACCAAATACATAGACTGAGACATCAGTAATTTTTAAAAGGTAAAACCTGCCTGAGTCTATGGAGCTCAAAAACGAAGAAGGATATTATCCAATCCTTAGAAATTAGCCTTTCTCTTGCCTAAAAGAGGTTGCAAGTGAGTATACCAGGTATACTATCATTATTAGGTAAGTATTGCAAGAAAAAGTGCTAACAAGATGTATACCACATCCTTTGCATTCCATTCAGAGGTCACCTTGTACAATATTAGAGTTCCTAGCGGCCAGGGATGTTATAACTTCACGGGATCTTTAGAGACAAGGATATTCTTAAGAAATGGGTGTCATGGGACACCCTGATGAATAGGTTTGTTGATCAGTATCCTCTAGCGTGAATCATGGCTAGGTTCATAGGATGTTTTATCATGCTAGATAGAGGGAAGAAAGGGTTCCAACCTAGGCGGGGATTGATCTTGGAGGAGCTACCAAATATGCTAGTGAAGCTCGGGTGGGGTTTGTGCCTCTTGACACATCTATATTATGAAATCCATGAGATAGTCTATTGTGAGTCAAAGAGCCTCACAACATGAGTTTTGGTTCTGCAGGTTTAGGCATGGGAGCACATTCCCATATGTAGGCCGGTGGTAGATGATGCCCATTAGGAGGGGAATCCTTTTATATATAGGTACAAAGGTTTCATTACCTTGCCCCACATAGGGAAGACAAATTATTGACGTCAACAATTTGATGATCTCATAGTGGTCACATGGTGGCCATATAGAGGTACAAAGGCATGGGGTGATTGGCGATCATAGAGCCATGACATGTTTATCACTCATCCAATGATCATACATATCCCTTTGGTTATAGAGAGATTCATGGTGTCCAGGGTACACACGTAGTTTGGCTGACCGCATGAAGTGTCGACTGAGTTTATAGCTTATGCACTATTTACCGATGAGACATGACGAGGATAGGGGCCTCGATTGGTATATGTTACATAAGTATAGGAGATTAATGGATTACATAGGGATCCCTAGGATTAATTGGAGGTGATAGAAGATGCAGGGATAACCCCAGAGTATCAGGATTATATTGCATGACACCCTTTCCCAAGATTCACATATCTGGCTGCCCCATCGCCAAGGATAGAGGAGGGAGGACCTACCCAGGATGACATACCACTAGTAGTACCCAAGCATGAAGGGGTATCCTTGGGATAGCTCAAGCATACAAGTACTAGTGGTAGGGAAGCGCCAAATAGGGGAGGGTAGAGGTTTGGGTTTAGTGAGAGGGAGCATTCTAGTAGGTGGACAAAATGATCCCATTTTTGATGAGGCCACCCAACAGGTTAGACATCGGTGAGATAGCCAAGAAAAGAAGGGTGAGCAGGGTGAGGGAGAGGGTCAGAGGTAGCGGACACCTCAAGATGACATTCACTCACTCAGGGAGAGGTTGAGGGATACACAAACATAGTTGACGGTCACGCAGGCTTAGATTACAAAGTTAGAGCACCAATCGTAGACCCTTACTCATGAGCGTGATGGATATCAGAAAGCAATGACATATCAAAGTAGTTGAGAAACTTATTATATGCTTCATACTGTGTTACAGTGTGTTACTGTGCGTTGAGATTGACAGGTTCCATCTTATACAAAATTTGTAGTGAGATTTGAGGGTGCACAACCTCCGAGGCCAGAGGAGATGACCCCTCCTCCTCCACCACCACCACCACATGTTCTATGCGAAGAGGAGGACATATCTGAGAGCTATCTTTTGTTGACATGATACTTTTGATATCTCCCAATATTGTACCCTTTTTTGTCTTTATAGACGATGAATTTCTCAGATGATACATGTATACTTTGAGATTTGGATGTACCCCTAACATTTATATATATATGGAGACATGATTCTGATCTCATTGTACATGTGTTAACTGATGTAATGAGATAATGTATTTCCTTATGATGTTCTACATGGATGCATTTCTTTTATGATCATGTACACTTATGATGCTTTATGGATGGTTTTTTATTACGGTAACTGTAGGTTTTGAAGGGGCCCTGAAACCCTTTAACAAAGCTAGAAAAAGATAAGCATTAAGATCTCAAAACAAAGACTATTTGTCATAGACAAAAATAGAGAACCAAAAATTGATAACACCCCAGATTTACAATACAAAGATCAACCACAACAAAAAAAGCTGAATATAAAAAACAAACATCCAACAAATCAACCAAAAAACTTCCAGCACATGACTTAGTCCAGTGTCTTGGAACTCTTCTCAGATTCAATCATCTAGTTTTCCATCATCTAGATTTCCACCATCTGATTCTCCATGTTCTAGATGGAATCCTAAAGATTAGATACATCTTGACTTGAGCCACAGTCTTCTTTCTTGTGTTGGATCTAGTCCTAGATCTAGGGCCTGAAATCTGGGTTTCTTGTTTCCCTTCATCCTCCAAATTTTCTCTGTCATTATAGTTACCTTTTAGTAGGGTGTGCAATGGTTTCATATTTTCAAAAGAGGCTTCCATTCCCAATTTGATGAGAGTAGTCAGTTTCCTCAACATAGTGTTTTTGTTGTTGGTTTTCTCAATGATCGGGTTGTTCCTATTATCCATCATTTTGCTAATCTTATCCTCCAGCATGGTAGTGTTACCAGTTACCTTATCAAAAAAAATATTACCTTTCTAATACATAACAACATTATTCCTCAATTTGTCAATTATCTCCTCCAGGAGAGTATTCCTTTCTTCAAGGTCTTTACATTTAGCCTGTAGCTCATGAATATCATCCTGAACCCATTTGTCGATATTGTAGCTATACATAGCTTTGTTTCTGGCTGCCTGAAGATGGGAGATGTTGACAGTTCTTTTAACCTTGAATTCCTAATCGCAGGGGTCTTCTTCCAAGGTCCTCTACTTCTGTTGGTTATCCTTCTCTTCAGCATCACCCATGGGGCTCTCAAGAGGAGAAGAGTTAATTTCGCAGTCAATATGCTCATTTTGGTCCTCCTTATCAAGATCGACACATATTTTGTCACTTTGGGCTTTTGCAGACTCTTCCAAATTATCCGTAGCCATATTCTCCTCTGCCTTCCCAATGTTAGTCCTATCAGTTTTAGTTTCCTCTGGTTCTTTAGTATCCATTTTGGCCCTATTCTCCAACATTTCATCATTCCTCTTATTAGGGTCCTCCCTTTCTTCCATAAAATTATTTTGATTCTTATCAATACACGTTTCCACCAGTGTATCAACTTGTTCAATTATCTCCTCAGAGATTGTGTTATCCATGTCCGTGGTAGCCTCAATAGAAAAATCATCTTTTTCACCCATGGGCTCCGTGATAGTGAGATTAGGCTTCTCTGAATCCTCTCTATTGCTTCGCTCCCTGTCTTTGGTATCCTCCTCTTTAGAAGAGACCTCCTCTTGGTCATCATCAGTCCTCATACCTTCCATGATGGTTATGAAAATGTGTATGCAATGTTTATGTGATGTCTAAATGTATAGATGGATATGGTACTACTTATGATGATGCAAGTGCTATGAGATGTGTTTATATTCTTTTATGATGCATTTATGTGTGGATGCAACTTAATTATGAAATGGATATAAAATGTGAAATTTATCTATATGATACATTATATGATATGTATATAATGCAATAGATATGATATGTAATGCTCCTAACATCTCTTGTATGAATTGTTGTTGTAAACATAGGTATTTGATCATGTCTCCATCAATGCGCAACTTGACCTCTTGGAAGAAGAAAGATTGATCAAACCGAGCTTCAGATCTGAGAGAGAGAGAGAGATAGAGAGAGAGAGAGAGAGATTATGCTAGTTTAACACCATGCAGCTAAAAATGTAGAAACTAACATGAATGCAACCTGAGACTTAGTCATTGGGTTTGAGCTTGAAAATTTTCATCATTATGCATTTGGAACATCAGAGTTGATACAATCCTTACTGGTGCCACTATGAGCATAAGGATATGAGTATGAATTTCATTGGATAAAATGTGGGAAACTAGTGTAAGCATCAAGGCACAAAATCCAAGATGACCTAAACATTGTTTTTAGTTGATGTTGCAAGGGTACACCAGTACCAAGGCATACAAAGCCAAGATAACCATGAGTGCAATCATGCGTAAACAAATAGATTAATAATAGTCAAGGAGATATTTCTGACCTCACCTTGGTGTGAAAGTAAAAGGATTCGAAGCATGTGAGGCTAATCCACCTTATTGTGGAGGCTCTTATCACAAACACCCAATTTATTTGACGTTATAGGACCATCAGGACTACACCAACAAGAAAAAATCAAAGAAAAGATTAGTGAAAATCATTGATAACAGACAACATTCAAAGAAAAGTTCAACATATCTGCAACCAAATTATTTTTCATGGATGTCTATGTAGGGTGTTGAAAAACACCATTGTTCTTGTGAGTGCAACATGCTTGATTTTTATCAATCTATTATTTAGGTTTATGTCATATTATCTGATGTATGTTGAGAAACACAAATGTATCCAAATAGGTAGTGTTAAGAAACACTATTGATTAGGGTTTTGAGAAACACCAGTGTGTTAGTAGCGATCTATCCTACAAAAATGGCTAAGGAACTAACTCTGGTTTGGTTCATCGATTATCAATGTGGGGCCTTTTCCCCATAGTAATGAGCTCCAATTCAAGATGACTGACTTGACTCATACTGCAGGGACAAAGCTGATTTGATTGCCCCCATACTATGACTCTAGATAATTTTCAAGCCATGAGGGTTCTCAAAAGAACCAAAGTGTCACGAAAGTGACTGAAAGCTATGCACAAACTGAAGCAAAAGGATACCAAGAATAAGCATTGATAGATGGAGCACTTGAGTACAAGAGGAACATGTTTACCATGTTTTCACTTACTTGGAAGAGATTCTCTTTTTTCTACCAAGGTGTCTATTTACCAAGTTTTCACTGAGGCACATTTTTCCTATTTTTCAATTTTTTTGAATTTTTCCATTTATTTTATTTTATTTTTATTTTTCTCTTTTTTCAATTTTTTTGTTGATTCATCAAGGTGCCTGTTACTAGGTTTTCACTAGGATGATCATCTTTTTTAGGACTTTTAGATATGTACATATTGTTGGACACTAAGAATGTTGAGGGGTAGAAATTCTTTAGGTGGAGAGTGTTAATAGGCTCCAAGAGCTATTTTCGTTTGGTGTGGAGAGTCGGTAGGGTCTAGAGCCAAATGTTGTAGTGGTAATATATGGACCCAGCCAGTTGGGTTCAAAATTACCCTTTTACTCTTGATGTGATTGATTGTGGGGATTCTCTCTCAAGACTAGGTAACCAACCTAAAGTTCTCTTCATTTGACCTTATTGTTATATCCTCTTGAAATTCTCTTTTGATAAGGTTTGAGGTGATCAAAGGCCACTTGTCGATGCTCGTCTAGCAGTTCCAGTTCTTGTAGTCTCGAGACCCTACATTCTTAATGTGTGATCAGTTTATGTAGAGAAACCCCCAAAGATGAGATTTCTACTTCTATGGGTAAGATTGATTCTACTCCATATACTAGAGAAATGGGAGTTTCCCCAATAGGTGTTCTAATGCTCATTTTATAGGCCCATAGTGAAGGATTGATCTGCAGATGCCAATCCTTTCTAGACTAGTTTATGGTGTGAAGTAAGATCTTTAGGAGATTCTTGTTGGAGGCCTCTGCTTGTACATTTCCTTGTGGGTAGTAGATTGAAGAACAATGTTTCTTGATCTTGAACTTATGAAAAAGTTCAACCATATTGTTGATCTTAAATTGCCCTCCATTATCAGTTATAATGGATGAAGGAATACTGTATCGACAAATAATGTGGTTCAAGATGAATAAGGCCACTTGTTGTCTAGTTTCTTTTATGAGTGGGACTGCTTCAACCCACTTGGTGAAATATTCTATGGTCGTTATGATGAAATTGTGTCCATTTGAGGAGGATAGATGTACCTATTCGATTAGGTTAGAGGCCCATTGTTGAAAGGACCAATGTGTGATAATGGAATGAGCTCCCTAGCTGGAGCGTGTATAAGATTATATGTAGCTATAATTTTTTACATGTCTTGGTGTATCTAATTTATTCCTTCTCCATATTATGCCATTAGTAACTTGCTCTCAATATTTTTTGGGCCAGAGTCAGGCCATTAGAATGAGAACCACAGACACCATCGAGAACCTCATCTAATGCATGTTTGGAATCCTCCTTTTCTAGACACCTAAGAAATGTACCATCGATTCCTCATCTATACAACTCATTATCTATGAGAAAATTCCCTGGGGTATTATGGATTAGGTGTCACTTTTCATTATGGCTTAGCACATCAGGGATGACCTGATGGTGTAAGTAGGCATAGACATGTTTGTAGTGGGATGAATCATGTCGTATGGCAATATATATCATGTGGGAGTAGTATTGTGACCTTTATTTTCATAATGATTGTGATATACTTCTTTTATCATAGATGGAAATGAAGCTATTGTTAACACAAAAGTTTTCACCCTTTCCTAGATGGTGGTTAGCGACCTATGAAACCTTGTGAAACGTGGAAACAATATCTCAATGTGGGACTTGATCAATGAGATTGAATCTTTGGAGAAGGTCAGCTTCCTTTACAATCACGATGCATCTAAATTTCAATCTTGAAGGGGAAAAGGAAGAAGGATGGCATGAAAGGGAAAAAATGATACACTAGATTGAATGTTTTGATTTCCTCTTACTTGTGACTGCACTTGAATTCAAAAAAACCATAAAAATACACCATCCAAATACTTATCAACCTTAGTTCAAAAATGAAAGTAAGAGACTAAATTGATCCTATAAGGAATACAAATATTCACTAGATATTATTGAATCAATCTAAGATTACATAACAAAATAGATTTAGATGATGAAATACATCCAAATATGTAGGCAAAATGCACTAAATAGTTGGATTTTGGAATAGGTAAAACAATGATTTCATTAAATTTAGACAAGGATTTATTCAATTTGCAAAGAGATAATTTTTTCAAAGAACAAAGAAGAGATATTAAAAAATGTACAAACATTTCCTTTTATGAGTTCAGGCATAGTTGATGTAAATACTAAAGTTTGAACCCTAACTAGGATTATATTAGAGAGAAGGGCATATCATATTAGAAGAATCTAATCTCTACAAGTTTATCCTGAGTTGGAAGTGGCAGGAAGCCCTAGAGTTAATTCACTTGCAAAGAATGTTATCTTCAACTACAAGCAACAAGTCGATGATAACTATAGACTTAAAAGGCTTCACCCTGATAAATGTGCCTTTGAGATTAAAAAAAAAGCATGAACTGATGTTGGCATGTGAAAAAGAATGACACCAAGCATTGAAGTATTTATAGAAATATCGGTGAAGAGGTAGCTGAGAAGTAGATAGAATTCAATTTTTTTTTTGTGTATACAATAGGTGGTGTATAGAATTGTTCTTGAGCCCTTTACAATAGATATCTGCAATCACTTCAATGTAGAGGGGCGGCTGAAAATCAGATTTACTGTATTAATGACATCATTTATACTCTAGGGTAGCTAGGAGCAGCTTAAAACTTAATGTCCTGCAATTGATAAAGCCATTGTTTGCAAGTCAAAATATTTTATCGGGAAGCCTTCTGTCATTGATGAAATTAACATATTGATGAAACCCCCGACTGCCTGGTCAAAGGAAGAATACCATAAAAAATGGTATCAATAGAAGGAAATGAAGTCTCATCAAAGAAGGTCCCTACAAAAGATACAAATTGTGTAAGATATAACACTTTGGTCAAATTAGACAGGGTCCTTGTCGAAAATAAACCGTATCAATGAAATAATCTCATTGAATAAATCCAAAAGTGCCCCGTCGAGAACAAAAATCCATCGACAACCGCTATTGATGAAACAAATCCAAAATCTGTCAAACATGCACTCATCAAAGAAACCCAGTTTTAGATGGAAATTGCAAACCAGTGACTGAAAAAAGAAACCCATTGATGAATGCATTGATGGAACAAGATAGAGGCTCCCTAGAAAACAACATCGATGGAACTGAGCCATCGATGGGAGGAAACATGGACCAATAGAAATTCAAACTCCATTGAAGCACCTGTGGGCTAGATAGGGATGCATTTCCCTTTCTCATTCATCATCACCATCCACATTGTGGACCTTCCTCCGTTCAAATCTTGAGCTATGCCACGTGTCTACACATCAATGAAAATAGCTCATTAATGGGACACAAAAAACCACTAGTCGCACACAAAAGCTCATCGATGGAATAGAGTAGAATCCTTTCTGAAAAAAATCATTGGTGGAAAAGAGTCATTGATGAAGCCTTTGACTCTCCACAAATCACAAAATCCCATCGAAACAAAATTTGAAGAAACCATAGGAAAGAATAGAAAAAAATAAATACCGCCAAAGTTATCTTTCACTGCTTGGTTGTGGGCCCCACACTTGTCCCTTCACCTGCACCTTTTATGTTAGTATTTAAAGGCACTAAGAGGGGGGGTGACTCAGTGCAACCAAAAATATGAAGCTCTTCTTAAATAGGTTCCATAACACCCAACATGCAAATGAAAATACTATGTATAAACTTAACAAGTAAAGCATTCACACAATGTAGACACAACACATAATATTTTTCCCCTGGAAACCCTTGTTAGAGGGAAAAAAACCATGTGTGGAATGGCATGCAAAAATTTCACTAGTGAGCCAAAGAAATCTTCCTTGTTAGGAGTAATTAAAAACATCCTGATATGGGCATACCCAGTTAAGAGTATCTTAATCCTGGTTAAGAGCTAAGAACTACCTTGTTAAAGGATTTCAAACCCCTTGTGAGATTTACCTTGTTAAAGGATTTATGATTCAGATCTTGTTAAATATCCTTCTCACCCTATTAGGAGTGACCTTGTTAAATGATTTAAGCATCAAACCTTTTAGGGCCTACCTTGAGAAATACCCAAGAATAATTGATCTAAAAATGACACTCTCTGTCTGGCAGATCCACATCAATCTACTCACATTGCCTCCTTCAACGTTCAACAACTTCACACAATCACAATATCTTATCACATCATCTAAAAATAATCTTATTAACCCTAAATCTCAATATCATCCTTATTTTATAAAAACTCTATCAAAGTTGGCCTTTTTCCCTAAAACATTTTACCCACTAACATAAAAATCAAATCTAATCACGCCAAAATGCATTGGTCAACTTAATAAAGTCAATACAACATTAAACAAGTATAGTCAACTGGGCAGTAGATAGAATGCAAGGTAAAGTCAATTGGATCTGGAATTTGAGATCAATTTAAGATGTGGGATCATGCACTTAACATCTACAAAGGCATAACTAAGTGTTCCTTGCATTCTTTCTTCTACCTGGTTTACTAGACACTTAGTGATTTCTTCAATTAGATATTCAACACCATTGGAAAATATGATCTCATACTCCCAATAGATCATGTTGCCAACAATGACAACACCTGAATACATTCCCATGATCAACACTCAGATCATCTTCACCAAATGCCAACAACCTTGGAATTGATGGAAAAACTCAAAAAAATAAACAAGAAATTTTCCTAAGTGTTTAATCTACTGTAGAAATGAAATACATTACATTGTAAAGTAGTAAACGAATTCTTGATAGCTTAAAAAGATCCCTCTAGGAATTAAAATCATGTATACTACTCCCCTTTACCATTACAATTATATTTTTTAGGAACTTAGCCAAATTTCAACTTAATTACATCATTACATTGACTTCCCCTTTGACAACAATGACAAATATATGAAAAAAAGTGTCAATACATTGTATTAATGTAAGAGTAGTATCACCTAGTTACATTCTACTGAAGACATCACTAAAATTAACCTTTAAAGTCTGTAGATCATTGTCCCAATTATTTAATAAATCCTCGACAATTGCAATCTGTCCACTTAGCAAAAACACTAATTCTTCTAGTCCATCAATTGTGCACACATCTGGAAATGCTAAAAATTTATCTTCTTCCATCACACTATGTTGTTAAATATCTATCTTGGGGATAAAAAAACATTTTAACTCGAAGTTATCAATTCTCTTATCTTTCTCACTCCTATTTGAGTTCAACTTGATGTGTAGGTTTCTAACCTTTGCACTGAATGCAGTAGCAGTCTCATATATAGGATCAAAATTTGAAACAAGTAACCTAAGCTCCTCCTGAGATTCACTTTTACACCTCTCTAAATCTTTCAAAAAATGAGAGAAATTAGAGATAGAATTTAGAATCTTACCACCTTCAGTCAATGCACTCTTCTATCGGTTAACAATCAATGTAAGAGTTTTGTTGTTGGTAACAATTGACTATGCCAATTTCTGTAATCTCTTCTTCTCATACACTTTCTTTGCCCTCAAAAATGTTGCATCTTCTAAACTTTTCATCTCATCTCCAGTTGCAGCGACCAAATGAGCTAATTTCTTTATAGGTGTAGCTTTCCCATTATACTTAACATTACTTAATAGTTTTGAAAAAAATCTCTAGCAATGAGTATTACCTAATATTCTTGCGGCATCCTTTTCTATTTGAACTTTGACTTAATCACCATAGCAAAGTCTATCATTTCTTTAGGGCTCATGGTGCTTAATTTAATCTATCCTTTGATCTGTATATCATCATCTATGCTTGCTTTGGACTGTGTAGGAGGTGTTACCTTGTCTAAACTTTGTTCCTTTTCAATATTTTTCTCCTCATTTATCCTTTTGTCTTGTGTGTCACCATCGATGACCACCTTTTCTTTCTCTTTCTCTTGTTTTTTTTGTTGTTCATGAGTAGAACCTTGTCCTTGTGTGTCATCAGTGATAGCTTGACTGATACCCATATCTACTGGTTCTTCTTCCTTTTATTTCTCATGTACATCTTGTACCTCATGTGTTTTATGATGTTCTTGTGTATCTGTATGATCGTCTTATACCTCCATGATAGGGAAATCTCCCACATTATCCATTTCATCTGAGTTCATCAAGTGTGACCTTAAGACCATCAATATTAAATCCTATTTTTCTTTCACTGATTCATCTTGAATATCCATAGAAGTTCCTTTACCCTTATATTTTTCTAGACCTAAATGTCTTATCAGAATTTCCTTTATTTCTTCCTTTACCAATTGAGTCTCCCCAATCATTAGTTGTGTAGCCCTTGTTCTTTTTATAAGTATATTTCTTACCTCTTTTACCTTGTTATCAATCTCTTCCTCTGAAGAATCAGGCATTGGGCTCAACAAAATATACTTCACCAACTCTCCGTCCCTTGCAAGTGCACCCTTCCATCTTGCATCAATTTTATCATATAATGTTACAGTAAATTTGACCTGCAATTCAATAGGTGCTTTTCTCAACTTGTTCATGCTAAAAACTACAACATCTTCAATCAACCTTTGGTCTTGTTTTTTAACCTTATCATAGAACTTTCTAACATTAACTAATGCACCCCACTTCTTTACTCTAAGCACTATATTTTCAACATAGATAAAAATTTCCAAAATCAACTTTAACAGATTTAGATTCAACAGATTTAGTAGTGGGAGAACCTACTACTTTGGATCTCTTACCTTTGGCCTTTATTTCCCTGATTTTATGCTCTCATTATCTTCATCAAAAACTTTCTTACATCTTTGTATATTTTCTCTATTTCTTTTTCCTATCACCTTTCTTGTGCTTTGTGTCTCCTTAACAATTGTAGCCTTAGGATTAGTACTCTCTACTATTTTATTCTTTGTTATGATAGGAGGAGAAGGTTTCTCCTTCTTTACTTGTGTTTTACTTCAAGTCAATCAATCAGTCGGGGCACTGCCAGTTATACCAACAAATTCAGCTTCATCTACATCTCTTACTGCATGAGATGTATTTTCTTTCTATGTATCATTCTTTGTACTTTATTTCTCTATTTTATCCTTAGTGAAACCTTTCTAAGTCATGAATTGTTCAACATCTTTTCTCACTTTTCTCTCAATAACTAGTTTCATACACTCATAGTGTACTTTAAGTGACTTTTCTTCATAAGTCCCAAACCTTGGAGTCTTGGGATCTATTGGTTGAGCCAGAAAATTCTCTACATAGATAGTCATAATATCTCCTTCCAATTCACAACCCATAGGCATCCCCCATGAGGTCCTTGGCTCAACTACTTCCATTTGACAAGTGTTTGTGTCTACCATGAAACATATTCTATCCTTTTATTTTTTCACAATAGAAGATGGTATCCTTTCCTTCTAATGCATTTTCTTCTAAAAGTATTTAAGGTATCCCCACACTTTACTCGTGAAGTCAATGCCTAAGAGTCTTATACAATTGTTGATTTTGAACAAAAACATGGGTATCCTTTAACCAAGTGATGTTACCAATACGAAGGAACATGTTCTTAAAGTATAAAAACAAGCACATGATTACCTTTCCATACTTAAACTTCTACCTCTTAACCTTTTTAATCTTTTCCAGATTCACCATTAATTGTTCTCTCAAATTTTTTGCCAAATCAAAATCTTCATTATCCTTAATCATCATATGTGTTGTATGAATAACACCACTGGGTATGCTATTCATTTTTATAGAATGATAATAACCATAGAAGGATACTTTACCTCTTCATTTGTAATGTCATTCACAGTCATCGCATGACCATTCAACTTTGATTTTGTCATCTTGATCACTTCCTCCTTCGAAATGGTTCAAAGAACATGCACACCACCAGTTGCACATCTATTGGTTACTACATGAATTGCCTCTGTAGTAATCTTATGTGGCTGATCCAACCACATGAATTGATCATGAATTCTTCTTAGAACATATCTAACCTGATCATTGTCAAATTCATCAGGATAGCTATATGCATGATGAAAACCTTTTTCTGATATACATTTGTGCTCATCTTTCAACACCATGTTATCATCACAAAATGTCTCATAATGTTCATGTATTTCCCCTTATGCTAGGCCTTCCAATTTACAATGGATATATTCTCTAACATCCTCTAGATGTAGAACACAATAGGGCACACTAATTAGGGCTCCCACTTGGTCATTTTCTATAGATTTGAATGGATGTCTCTTAAATTTGGGTTGAGCCATTTTAGTAATATCAACCAATTTAGGAGTATCCATCTCAAATTATCAACCAAACAAGTAGATAGAAGATAAATACCTCAAATAGTTTAAAACTAGGGTTCTTCCAGACAAACTCAACAACACCTGATCGATTTGTTCTCTTAGATCTATTGGAATTGTCCCAAGGGATAACTGAGAGGAGGGATGAATCAGTTATCAGCTAATTTAATTCTTTTTCTAATTAAGTACTGAATATCATTGAGCATATGCACATCAAGATACAAAAAAATAGAACACCATGATTTTGGTTACGGGGAAACCAAAATAGGTAAAAACCCTGGTGGGAATTAGCACCCACAAAGAACTGTACTTGAGTATAATAATCCCTGTTAGAAGATCTTACAAACTTGTTAGGAGGTGAACTTTACAATGCAATAAGTATAGTGACCTGGTTAAGGGTTGGACCCTGTTAGGAATTTTACAAGTAACCCTGTTAGGGGTGAGGACTCACTGTCCAAAAGCACACTGCTAGAATGATGAAGGCTGCAACCTTCAGTAAAATAGATATACACTATATCTGATAATGAACTATTTGAGTAGACCTACCGTCTTGATTAGTTCCAATGAATTGTATAGACTCTATGCTTCTTCACATAGATCTTTAACTGATGAATGAAATGAATTTACTATCCCAAAACAATCAACATTCTGTTTTTTTATTTTTCCATCTCTTTTATTATCATTCACACTTGGTGATCTTCAAATGAACTACTATAAATATCTTCTCCAAAAGATATGATCTTTTGTCGGCTGTAGGAATCCCTCCAATGCTTCTCTTATCGGCTAAAAAAATTATGTAGCATTATTAGAACCACGCAACTAAAAACAAATATATGCATCACTTCACAGAGTCGGCTCCACCAAAATTACCCAAATGTCATGCTTTGGCTGAAACACAATTAGCACCTTTGGTTAATTAACTTAGACTCATAACTAAACATGAATCAGAAGACGCATACCCCATGGATAGATACAACTGAATAATCAATAAAATTACTGTCGGCTTATTGAAAACAATCCTCTGAAACTGTGGTTGGTAAACAGAGTAACATAACTCAACTGTTACTGAACATCTGAATCTGCGTGTATGAACATGGTATAGTAACTATGTCTGAAACATAAAAAAAACCATGCAAGGCTTTGACATATCCATACTGAAAAGTGGATACAGTTCACTGCTGTATACTATATGTTGTCATCAATGACAAACATACAGTAAACTATTTGTACAAAGGCAAATCTCTAACAATATCCCTTTTTGACATTGATGGTAACATATGATTAAAAGCACCATCAATCTAATAGTGTCTTCTTTATTTTTACAATCTTCTCAATATCCTCATCAAAGGTTCCTCTTCACTACTGCATCTCCTTTGATTGTGTTTTTATTTTCATGACTATATACTCCCCCAGAGTATATGCTCCCCCTTTCTATATGCTCCCCCTTTGACATCAATGGAAAAGGATGCCAAATACAGATAAGCACAGGTACTACTCCAGAAGTAGAGTAGTCAACCACTCATCAGTCACAAAGGACTGATGCATTTTCTATGAGTTCTAATCAGACTCAGGAAAGGGAATTACTCCTAGCTTCTTCCTGAGATACTCAAAAGTATCTTTTGATAATGGTTTCATGAATATGTCTGCCAACTGATCTTTGGTGCTCACATAATCTAGCTTTACCTCTCTTTCTACAACTTTTTATTTTAGAAAATGATATTTTATTTCTATGTGTTTTGTCTTTGTGTGCATCACATGGTTCTTTGACATGTTGATGGTGCTGGTGTTGTCACAATGGATGACAATGGGATAATCAATCTAAATTCCAAAGTCTTTAATCATCTGTTTGATCCAAACCATTGTTGAAAAATTCAATGCGGCTTCTACATACTCAGCTTCTGCTGTTGATTGAGAAATACAGTTCTGCTTCTTGCTTGTCCAAGTAACCAACCTATCTCCAAGAAATACTGCTCCTCCTAAGATACTCTTTCTGTCATCAATGAAACCTACCTAATATGCATCTGTGTATACATGAAGTTCTACATTTTCTGAATTAGGATACCATAAACCATAGTCTATAGTTCCCTTTAGATATCTGAATATTCTTTTTATTGCCATTAGGTGATTCTGTTTAGGTTCAACTAGAAATCTCCCAACAATGCCAACTGCATTTGATATATCTATTCTGGAATGAGTTAGATATATGAGTTTTCCTATCATGGATTTGTAAAGTGCTTTGTCAACTACTGTGGAGTCATCATTTTTAGAAAGCTGGCTTCCTGTTATCATGGGAGTGCTTACTAGCTTGAAATCTTCCATTTTGAATGTCTTCAATATCTCCTTCACATATTTAGACTGATTTATGAATATACCTCTGTCTGTCTGCTTTACATTTAATCCCAAAAAGTATTTTATAGGTCCAATCATGCTCATTTCAAATTCACTCTGCATCTCTTTTAAAAATTCTGCACTAAGCTTGTCATTGCCTCCAAAGATAATGTCATCAACAAAGATAGCAACAAGTAGTAATCCTTCAGGTTTCTCTCTGATGAATAAGTTGCAATATATTGCTCCCTTTTTGAATCCAATATTTGTTAAGTATCCATCTAGTCTCTCATACCATGCCCTTGGGGCCTGTTTAATTCCATAAAGGGCTTTCTTTAGTCTGCATACCATGTCTGGATTGTCTGAAAGTTTGAATCCTTCAGGCTGCTCTATGTAGACTTCTTCCTTCAAGTCACCGTTTAGGAAAGCTGACTTGACATCCATATGATATAGTTTGATTTTTTTGAGTGTTGCATAAGTTAAAAACAACTTTATAGCTTCCAGTCTACTCACAGGGGAAAATGTTTCAGAATAGCCAATTCCTTCTCTTTGCGCATATCCTTTACATACCAATCTTTCTTTATTTCATATTACTATACCATCTTCATTCATTTTGTTTCTAAAAATTTGCTTAGTTCCAATCACGTTCTTGTCACAAGGTCTAGGGACCAATTCCCACGTGTCATTCTCAATTATTTGATCTAATTCTTCTTGCATTGTAGTTTTCCAATCTGAATCATTGCACGCATCTTCAACACTTAAGGGTTCAATTTGTGAAAGTAAACATACCTCTTCATCTACGGTTGAACCTTTTGCTCTAGATCTTGTCAAAATTTTACTACTCTGATCTCCAATGATATCTTCCTTTGAATGGTATCTGGATATATATTTTGATATTTTAGGTTTGACACTTTCATCTATGATCTGTGATTCTTCTTGACTTGGTTCAAGGTTATTGCATGATACATCAATACAGTCAAACATTTCTTCTATAACTGTTTCTTTATTGATAGGTCTAGGTTCATCTTCAATCATAGGTGCATATTCATAATATCTTTCTTGAATCATGAACTTCTC
>MU223660.1:503169-533089 GCA_018584345.1 Thuja plicata
TCTTTCTTGAATCATGAACTTCTCATCAATCTTCACATGTGCACTTTCAATGATTTTCTTCAACCTTAAATTAAAACATCTATAAGCTTTGCTCTTAGTAGAGTAACCAAGAAAAATACCTTCATCGGTTATAGCATCAAATTTGCCAACAACATCATCTCTCTTGATGTAGCACTTTCTTCCAAATATTCTGAAGTATTTTACTATAAGTACATTACCAAACCAAAGTTATAAGGTGTTTTATCTGGGCCTGGTCTTAGTTGAATTCTGTTGATAGTATAGACTATTGTATTGATTGCATCTCTCCAATAGGTGTGTGCAAATTTCTCTTCAATCATGATAGTGTGCGTTGTGTCAAGTATTATCCTATTCCTCCTTTCTGCAATTCCATTTTGTTGAAGGGTTCTGGGTGCACTTAGTTGTCTTTTGATCCCATGTTCTTTCCAGTACTCAAGAAACTTGTCAGAGGTGAATTCTCCTCCTCTATTAGATCTCAGACATTTTATCTTTAATCCAGACTCATTTTCAACTTTAGCTTTGAATATTTTGAACTTCTCAAATGCTTCATATTTGTCTTTCAAGAACGCAACCCACATCATTCTAGAGAAATCATCAACAAACAAATTGAAATACCTTTCACCATAGTATGATCTTGTTTGAGTAGGTCCACATAAGTTTGTATGCACTAGATCTAATTTTTTCTCTACAGAGTTCTGTTTGCTTCTGAGTGAGGTCCTCACATGATTTCCCATCACACATTCCCTACACATAGTATCAACTAGTCTTGCAATACTAGGAATGTCTCTTACTGCCTTTACATTGCTTATCTTTACTATGTTGTCAAAATTGATATGACAAAGTCTTTTGTGCCATAACCAACTATCATCCACTTTTGCAACAAAACAACTTACTTTGGAGTTAAGATTAAAGACATTACCTTTGGTCTTCGAACCTGATGCAATCATGTCTCCTTCTTTGTTGTTAATAATGCACCTATTATTTTTGAATTCTAACTGATATCCTTTATAAAGCAACTATCCAACACTCAATAGGTTATGATGTAGACCATCAACATATAGAACATCATCTGTCTTGTTCTTCCCATCTAAGGTGATAGATCCTCTATCTATGATAGGTTTGGGAGTGTTATCTCCAAATCTAACCATGCCACCTTTGTACTTATCTAGATGTACAAATCTATCTTTGTCTCCTATCATGTGATGTGAACACTCACTATCTATGATCTAGTCTATTCTAATGTCTATTTTTGAAACTAAAGCCAATTCTTGTACTTTCCTTTCATCTTCATTTTCTATTTTCTCAATCATTTTTTCATTATATTTTATTGCAATGAATCCAATTTCATCTTCTCTTGAATCATCATCAGTCACACCATCTTTAGCATGATAGCATTCCTTTGTATATTTGGGTTTGTAGTCTGATATGAACTTCTTGACTCTTGTAGGACACTTGGATGGAAAGTGGCCAACTTTGTTACATGAAAAACATTTGAATGGTAGCTGTCCTTCATATTTCCCTTTACCTTTCCTTTCCTTCTTAGCAATCATAGAAATGATTTCTTCTAGTTTTGTATCAACTTCTTCTTTCTCAATATTACTAGAGATGCTCAAGAATTTCTTACCATGGACTGAGGCTTTGAAAGTTGTTTCCATTTTAGGTTCTATCTTGAATCTTGATATCTCAAATGTAGATATTTTTCTGATTAACGTTTCTCTTTTGAAGTCCTTTGAGAATTGCATGGTTTCATCCAAGATGTTTATCTTTCTTCCATAATCTATTGTTAGTGTAGTCATCAATTTGTCCATTATATCTTCCTCTGAGATTTCTCCACCATTGTTCCTGATTCCTAAGACTGCTTCATTAATCCTCTAATTGTAAGCTCTGATGTTTTCTTCAGGTAGCATCTCTAAATTGTTGTATCTTTTCTTCCATGTCTTTCTGCGCACATTCTTGGCTTGGATGTCTCCTTCAAACATGTCTTCTAGATATTTCCAAATTGAATATGCTTTGTCTACCTTCTTGATTTTAGAAAATTCATTGTCAGATAGGGCACTGATTAGGGATTCTTTGGCAATTGCATTTTAGGTGAATAATTTTGTTTATTAGTAGAATCTTCTTCTATAAGGTATTTCAAGGTAGGAACATCAATTGTGTGAGCAGAAACCTCATAGATCTCAAAATCAACGCACTAAAGATGTGTTATCATTTTTTTCTTCCAGTCAAGATAATTCTCTCCATCAAACTTAGGACTCTCTTTCCTGAAGTATGCCATCTGATCTACTTTAAGCTATTAGGATTTATCTCCAAGGTACTTGGCTCTGATACCAATTGTTGGAATTGTCCCAAGGGATAACTAAGAGGGGGGAGGGGTGAATCAATAATCAGCTAATTTAATTCTTTTTCTAATTAAGTACAAAATATCATTGAGCATATGCACATTAAGATAACACAAAATAGAACACCACAATTTTGGTTAAGGGGAAACCAAAATAGGTAAAAACCCCAGTGGGAATTAGCACCCACAAATAACTATACTTGAGTATAATAATCCCTGTTAGAAGATCTTACAACCTTGTTAGGAGTTGAACTTTATAATGCAATAAGTACAGTGACCTGGTTAAGGCTCAGACCCTGTTAGGAGTCTTTTACAAGTAACCCTGTTAGGGTGAGGACTCACTGTCCAAAAGCACACTGCTAGAATGATGAAGACTGCAACCTTCAGTAAAATAGATATACACTATATCTAATAATGAACTATTTGAGTAGACCTGCTATCTTGATCAGTTCTAATGAATTGTATACACTCTCTTCTTTTTCACATAGATATTTAACTGATGAATGAAATGACTTTACTTTCCCAAAACAATCAACATTCTATTCTGTTCTTTTTCTATCTCTTTTATTATCATTCACACTTGGTGATCTTCAAATGAAGTACTATAAGTATCTTCTCCAAAAGATATGATCTTTTGTCGGTTGTAGGAATCCCTCCAATGCTTCTCTTGTCAGCTAAACAAAGCACGCACCATTATTAGAACCACCCAAGTCAAAATAAATAGATGCATCACTTCACAGAGTCGGCTCCACCAAAATTACCCAAACGTCATGCTTCAACTGAAACACAATTAGCGCCTTTGGTTAATGAACTTAGACTCATAACTAAACATGAATTAGAACACACATATCCCATGGATAGATGCAACTGAATAATCAATAAAATTATTGTCGGCTTACTGAAAACAATCCTCTGAAACTATGGCTGGTAAACAGAGTAACATAACTCAATTGTTACTGAACATCTGAATCTACATGTATGAACATGGTATAGTAACTATGTTTGAAACATAAAAACAACCACACAAGGCTTCCACATATCCATACTGAAAAGTGGATATAGTTCACTGTTGTATACTATATGTTGTCATCAATGAAAAACATACAGTCAACTATTTGTACAAAGGAAAATCTCCAACAAGCTCAACATGAACAATCTCATTTTGTCACTTGGATCACAATAAATAGCTCAAACAATGCTCCTTTAACTCCACAATAGATTTCACAATGTGCAAGGTGAAAATAAAAACCAAAAATAACTTTTTTATCTACCTTCGCACACACACATTAAATGCACTTACTGATAGAAATTACTTTATCATCAATTGACCCAAAATTCAATACCGATGATCAAAACATCATATAATTCATCAAAAATTTATAATGCACTCCAATAGACATTATTGCATCTTAATATGTTTTGTAATACCAACCCCTTAGTTTGCTTTTTTGTTTCAGTTCCAGAACTCTTTTAGGCCTTTCATGTATGTGTTGGTTATTTCAATTGGTTTTGAGGATATTCATCTATTTGTTTTCATTATGTTATTGATTCATTGTTTAGTTGTATGATATCATCTATTTGCATGTGATTTATAGTTATTTCATGATGGCTATCTATATGTTATGATGTCATTTTGATTATGGTTTTCTATCAATACTAACCCTATATCTGTATGTGCATGGATCATTTGTATGTTTTATGTTACTGTTTGGCGTGTTTGGTATGGTATGGGATAGATTTGTAGTTACTTGCTTCGGCGAGATCCACATGATAAACTAGTTTCAACCATTGTTTGTTATATTATATGCATGTATGTTCGTCTTTGTGATGACAGGTTTGCAGGTTCCGGGCTACGTCTTCCCTAAATTGGAAGGAGTGAGCGGGCCCTATTGCAATATCTCAATGGTAAGAGAGGGGAGATAGTATTCAGGCCTAAATCCTACCCTAAACCCTTATTTTATCCTAGAACTGGACAAGAAACTGATTGACTATCCTATTTGAATCTGTCAAGTGATGTGGATTTGTGAGTCATTCTGTGTGTGCTTGTGTGTCTGTTTCAGTTATTTTTCTATTTAGATGGGGTTCAATTGATTTAATGATGTTTCTGGCTTGATTTATTTGATAAATATTCATGGTAAATATTAATGTTAATTATTGCGCCTTTAATAAGGTTAAAACATTGATATATTAAATATATGGCTATTTAATAATTAATTATTAATTAAATGCCTATATTTAATTAATTGATTTAATTATTAAGTATTGATTAAAATAATTGAGATTTAATAAATATTAAATCTAAATAATTGTAATTAATTGTGCAAATTAAATTATTAAGTGTTTCTTTAAGTTGCATGATTAATTGATTTAATTTAATTGAAATATTCTCATTCATTTTCAATTATGACTTTGTTTTTATATTATAAAGTTGAGTTGTGCATTGCTTTAAGTGAAAATTGAAAATAAAGAATTTCTTTTAATTTGTAATTAGATAATTAATATTACCTTTAGGGTTTCACTTTTTGAAAACCTAATTGTTTGGTTTTCTATATCTTTGGATTGAAAGCCATTTTGGAGGTTGCTCAATTAGGGAGAAGGAGAAATTAGGTGATTGGAGATTTGTGGAAAGCTTAGGAGCATTTTTAGATTCTTCATTGCTTTGGATTTGTGAATTTGTTCCTCTCATCAGTTACTAAGGTAGGATCTTGATCTTGTTAATTCTAGCTTTCAGATCCCTGTCTTTTATGCATCTGAAATGCTAGGATCCTTTGTTTGAATCTTCCTTGTTTGTTATTATGTGATTTTATTGATTAAAAATGAAGAAATATGTTATTAGATCAGTTATGTGGTTTCCTTCATGTTTGCATGTCAGATCTGTATTTTTGGGCATAAGGGTTTCATTTTATTGTATTGGATGCAAAATGGGCATTAGGGTTTTAATTTGGAATGTTTTAGTTTTCAAATATTGGCTTTAGGGTTTCAGATCTGTGGGAGAAGTCTTCTTTAAGAGAAATTTGTGATTATTGTCAAAAAAAGGATTAAATCCTCAAATCTGTGAATATCTTACCTTGAAAAGTAGAAATCCTATCCTTACCAAGTTC
This sequence comes from Thuja plicata, assembly GCA_018584345.1. Lineage (NCBI taxonomy): Eukaryota > Viridiplantae > Streptophyta > Pinopsida > Cupressales > Cupressaceae > Thuja > Thuja plicata. The sequence goes on from MU223660.1 coordinate 508,627, forward strand.
TTGTCAAAACCGGGTCTAGATCTGCATGAAAACCAAACATTAGGGTTAATTTGCATGCTTAGAGAAAACTCTTCTTGAAAATAAAGAAATTAATATTAAATTTAGAATGTTTTCCTTGTTTGCATCAAATTGCATGTCTTACAGAAATCCCTATTTACTTCATTTTGAGCTATTGGTTGATGAAAAATATCCCTATTATTAGAAAATATGTTTTAAATCAATTGATTATTGGAAAGAAAATGATTAATATTGCTGAAAATTAAATAAAAATAAATATATAGGTTGCTCTTTTTAAAAAGAAATACAGTCTCGTATTTTATTCTATTTATTTTCAAAAATATATTTTTTTTATAAAAAAAACAATAAATTCATTAATAAATTGTGCATGTTTATTTCAAAAAAAGGGGGTTTAAAAAAAACTTTAAACAAAGTTTTGTCTTGTCAAAAAATAAATAATATTTTACAAAAATAAAAGTGAATTTGGTGGGTGGCAGGGGCCACCACACCCCCCAGCCACCCGTGGGGCACGGTACCCACTGCCTACGACAGTGGGCCTGCAGAGCCTGCGGTGCCCACTATGGTAGTGGGCCCGCATGGGTCTGCGGTACCCCACTGCGAGCAGTGGGCCCACAGTGTCCCCGCGGTCACCACTGCTGAGCAGTGGGCCGCGTGGGGTACCCTATGTCAGGGTTAAAGCCGTGGGGGCCCATGGCTCCCCGACCCCCCACTTTTAATATATTTTTTCTTAATTAAATTTTAATTTATTTTAAAATTTGTTATTTAATAAAGTTTTTTTTATTTAGTTTATTAGAAGATGTTAATTAGTATTTTGTATTTAGTTTTTATTTTATTGTATTGTAATTAATTAAAGATGTAATTAATATTTATAAAGTTATAATTATATTTTTATAATATTATTAATATATAGTTATATTATTATTATTATTTTATTTATTCTTAAATAGTATTTTTATATATAGTGTTATAATTAGATTATTTATTTTTACATAGTTTTTCTTGTTAAATCTATGTGATTTATTTAATTATGAATAAAGGTGTTAATACCAGAAGTTTAATATTGATATCTCTTAGTAATATTATAATTATGTTTTCAGGCATATTGTAATTATAGTTGAATTTTAGTAATTATTAAATAGGTTAATTTATATATTTTAGACTTTATAAATTAACCTATAGGGGCTTTAGTTTGCATTTTTCCTTGAGAATTTAATTATAGTTTGTTAGTAATTTTAATAGATAAATGAATTTGCATAATGTGATTATAAATTTTTTTATCGCTATGTTTTGACCATTTCTTTCTAAAATTGTGTTATTCATGCCATGATGTATTTTTGGGGTGATTATGGAAATGAGTTGTGTATTGTGTTATATTATGAAATTCTTTTATTTTGGGTATCTGTTGGGAATAAATGACTTTCAGGATGTAAAACCAAAGGTTTTGGGGTTTTGGTTTCTTTATGATGTCTTGTGTGATTGTCAATGCATGTTTTTGTGATGTCAGTTTTGGTTCAATTCCTTATACCCAACCTGGTTGTCTAAACTATCGTATGTGATCTTGCGAGAGTACTTTGAGTTGTTATGGTTATTTGAGAATCAATGTGTTCCTATATGGGCAGGAAGCAGTTATGAACCTAGGTAGGTTAACTGAGTGTATAGAGGGGAAGTGGCTTGCAATGGGGGCCTGGGTCCTAAGAGGCTACTAGGGTAACTCATTGCAAGTTACTTAATAAGTGAAAATATGAAACATTAAAGGGGTTTTTAAATGAACTAATAAGATGTCTAGGTCTCTACCAATGCTTTGAGTGTTATTACATGCTAGGATGGTAGTTAGGATCCTTGTCTTCATGAAAGGATTACTGAGCCACATAGAGTCACTTGGAGGCCAGGGTCCAGGAAGGACTACTAGGGTTACCTCAAGGGTAGAATTATGTGATGACACTTCCCTATATACAACTTAGGTTATCCTACGTGTGTTGGTTACCTTTGGTAATGTTTAGATTTTCTTACTGTGGTTTAGAAAGATTCTAGGATCTTCTTATGCATTTATGTATGATGTTTTGTATACCTTGATCTTGCCTTCTTGTTGTATACCTATGTGAGTGGGCCTATTATTATCTCCCCAGCACGGTGGGAGTGGACCTTTAGTTCTATGAGGTTAGGTGGTAGTGATTCTTATTACCATTGAGATCCGATGGTTCTTCTTCATGCTTGGATGATCCTTTTCACAGTTCTATCTTCTTATTGTTATGAAGAATTGTTCAATTTTATGAGATGTATACTTGTACCATATGTGTGTATTGGTTGACATCCATACAAAGGATGTATTGTATTGTTATGTATTATTGCATACCCTACGACTTGTGTAGTGGATGTTGATTCTCTTATGTATACCTTGGGTATCAATTGTATATGTGATCTTATCACATGAGATGTATATTGTGGATTCAATTGATCTATCTTTCGTGTTAGTTCTTTATAGTTGTTATTCATAGATTATTTTTCTTAAGTAAATCTACTTTAAGGAACCTAGAGATTTGTAAACTTTGTTGAGTTATACTTATGTGTATGTCATGTATCTTATTCTATTGATTCTGCGTTGCTATCATTATTGTTTCTAAACATTTTAAAAAAATTATCTTGTTAACTTAGTGCCATGTTTAGGTTAGTTCTCCTAGGTTCACTGGCGGGGCATTACATGTCGATAGTCTTACCACACACCTATAGGGGGTCTGAAAATGGATTCAATAATACTTTCTCCCCCTAAGCTACATGAAGGCTTAGTTTGCTGAAGAATTTTCCACACCCGATGGAGATGTGAATTCTTTCGATGTATTACTCTATTTGTTCTTCTTCCAAGTCTTTTTCATCTCTTTTCTGACTTCTTCTACATTCACAATCTGATTCTCTTTCTAATTGCTTGACTGGTTTACTGATTGGTTCCTTAATCTATAATTCCTTTCTATATGTTCAATCTTTTGACAATGAAAGCATGTCATACCAGTAATTCTCCATGGTCCAACATTACCTCTTGCAGTCATCATTTTTTAATTCTCGCCCATGTATCCATAATTACCACATACTTTTTAGTATTATCAGGTCCAAGATTACTGAGAGGGGGGAGATGAATAAGTAATCTAACAATTCCAACATTTCATTATTAATTCAACCACTTGCATCAATAAACATTCATTGCATGATTTAAACTAAGAAATAAGAATAAAAATCCACAACCATACAACATAATAACACCAAAGTTTTTCTCATGGAAACCCAACTGGGAAAAACCATGCATGGGGATGACACCCACTAAATTTTACACATTTCTAAACTACATCCAATAAAGAGTGTAGCCATGTTAAAAGATTACAATAATGCCTAGTTAAGAGCAAGACCCTCTTAGGAGTCACCCGATCAAGGGATTTACCTCTAGCCTAGTTAGGATCATTATCATATTAGGAGTAGCCTGATTAAAGGATTTTAAACCCTAATTAAAGAGTCACCTGGTTAAAGGATTTACAATTCAGACCTCTCAGGATCTACACGGTTAAGGGATTTATCTTGATGAAGCTGGTAGGAATCAACAAGAGAATGATCAGATAAAATAACACTCTCTGCCAATATAGATCCAGTTCAAGCTCAATCTCTGCTACACATACATACAATATTCTCTCTTTTGTCTTCTCTCAATCGCACCTCTGCATCCATGATCTACACTTGTTCTTTTCATATTTGTACATATTTATATATTACAAGATTATTAGGGTAATTAACCACCTTAAAAAATGTTTTACAATCTTTCCTGCTCAATGAGAAAGCCCTAAAACATGTTAACAATCTAGAACACTTTCTAACAAACTTAGGTCAACCTTCTAATTCATCACATATCAATTTGACAAACAAAAGTCAAACCACAACATATTCTCTAATGTTCTTGCACAAACTCCAAGAAATCTGATCAAAATGATCACAGACATGCCAAATCATCAATCCTCATAGATAAACAACATTACCAAGATCCATGGAGCACATAAACACTCACACCAACATTGTGCATCATCACCGATCATGGATCTGACTGACTATTCTAAAGAACACCTTTAACTCTTTGCTGAAAACTTTCTGTCACTTGAAAATTTGTCTTTTGATCATTAAAACATGATGTGGTCGCAACCACAACCTCATAACATATTCTAGATAAATATATCATGACCACAACATATGAATCCAAGCATAGTTAACACAAACATCAAATCAGTCTTCCTGTGCTACATCATGTTCTTCTTGTTAACGTGTCAATCTTCAATCAATCATAACTAACACAATACATAAGATCAACTTGTGTGGTCATAGATATAGTATCTAGAGACATCACTTAAGCTTCTATTATGATCACACAATCCAATTCTTTCTACGACTCTAGATTCAACCACTTGAACATACATCAGCATAACATGTACACAATCAACCAACAAACACTAAGTTGAAATCAATGAAAACATCATAACTAAACAAACTATCACAAATTCAACATCATGACATACTCAACTTATCTCAACATCATTTATTCCAATAATCTCCCCCTATGATATTGATTGGAACACCAACAATACCAAGCAATCATCTAGAGCATCTAGATACCAAAAAATTCTCCCCCATAGCTAATACATCCTTTCTATTCTCTGATCTCAATCTCATGTTTTCTCTTAGTCATCTCCCCCTTACTGCTTCACCTCTTGTTTATCTCTTGTTCACCTCCCCCTTCAAAAATAAATCCAAATGCACAATAAGCCCAATACATTATTTGTTACAACTGTCTTCTTCTCTATCTGACTGATCCCACTAAGGAGTAGTCCCCTAAACATCAATCCACAGTGAAAGATATGGAAATAAATTCACTGGATTGATGCACCAACAACATCTTAGTGTTTTTTAGGTAGGCGAATAACCCCTAGCTTACCTCTAAGGTACTCAAAAGTATCCTTAGGTAGTGGCTTAGTGAGGATATCTTCTCTCTACTCCTATGTTGGTACATATTCCAACTTCACCTCTTTCTCCTAAAATTTCTCTCTTGGAAAATGATACATAATTTCAATGTGCTTATTCTTGGAATGCATCACAAGATTCTTGGAAATATTTAATGCACTTTTATTGTCACAAAAGATAGTGACCGATTCAGTCACCTTATCCTTGATGCCTTCAAGAATCTGCTTCATCCATGCAATCTATGTGCAATGTATAGTTGCTACAACATACTCAACCTCTCTAGTTGATTCTGAGATAAAAATTTGCTTCTTTCTTTCCCATGACACAAACCTTTCACCTAGAAATAATGCACCACCACTTGTACTCTTTCTATCATCAACATTACTTGCCCAATCATCATCAATAAACACACTCAAAGAAAAATTACCATCATGAGCATACGACATACCATAGTCAATTGTCCCTTTCAGATATCTGAATATTCTCTTGACTACAACCATATGAGATTCCTTAGGATTTGATTGAAATCTAGCCACTATGCCAACTGGTTGAGAAATATCTGGTCTGTTGCTGAGTTGATTGAGGTTTCTGATAATTTCAAGTATGAGTAAGGAAATGACCAGTGGTGGTTCCAAGGCAACCACTAGTGGTGGTTCTAAGGTAACAACTAGTGGTGGTTCTAAGGCGGTAGAGAAGAAGGAAAAATAAAAGAAGTATTCAGAGGAATTCATAGACCTATTATAAGGGACTTTCAAGAGTTTTTCCATTAATGAGTATGCATGGAAAGATGGGTGTGGCCAATGCAGAAATCCAGAAACCTCAAATGCCTCTGGAGCTTTTCTTTTTAATTATTTCTAGAATAACAGAGTTAAGGGAGTTCCAATGTCAAATCCATGGAAGCTGAACATGGAAAAGATGGTTTTTCTTGATGTATACATGTATGTGGACTTAGTAAGGGAATTGGTGAAGAAATATTGCTCTGTTACTAGGGTTATCAGAAGAAAGGATAAGTTGGCACTAGTGAGTATAAATAGAATGAGTTTTGTGGAAGCATTTGAAATATTTGGTGCCACTTGTACATATATTGATTTGGATAAAGAGAAGATAAATTATAAGGCCCACAAAATGGTATTAAAAAATCATGCTATGCCTAGGTACATGCCTAGGGTTGATAGAAAATTGATACCAATTCTTGATGATATAAATGTGCCCTATGATTAAGCAAGTTCCACTTCTATTTTTAATGAATGGTGTATGGGTTATGCAAGGTGTTGGGTTTTGATGAAGAAGGCACAGTTTCTGCTAATTTATTCAATGTTTATGCACCTGATTCTGTACTTCAATAATAACTGGATGGACAAAGAACTTAGTTTTCACAAAGGAGGATCTTGGTATACCATCTCTGATACAAAGGTGGACTTAGGTGTGGGATAGTAGCACTTACCTTCTTTTCTGTATTTTGAAAATTGGATTGTTCTGCCTATTTTAGAGATGTTAGGAACCAAAAAGGAGAGATTAGTGATTGGATTAAGGATAATTTTGATACCCTTGCACTTTGTTCCAAATTAGCCTATTTCTCATAATTAGGAGATTTCTACTTCTTTGAAAATTTTACTATTACGAGAGTATATGGGTGTCAACTTCCACATATTCTCCCTCAATTTGTACCTCCTAGGCTTGTTTACATGGAAATTATTTGACAGATGCCTCTTGTGGAAAAGGAGTATTTAGAAGCACATTAGAAGGGGAATTTTCTCCCTAGATTATGGATGGAAAATAACTTCACTATTGGAAAGATGGCCTTTCACAAAATGAATAAATTTAAAAAAAATATAGGCTGGTTATTATTTCACCTAGGTTTTGTGATCCAGAGGGTTTTATAAAGGTTGCAGTAAAATAGATGGCCCCTTGGGTTACAATTAAAGAACATGAACCCTTGGATGATGAGGATTCGGTAGAAAACTCGATGGAGAAGAGTGTTGTCCAAGAGAGAATAAGAAAATGGAATGATTCGATGAGAGTTGAGGCTGAATTTGGGGAGATGGATCCAAATTTCTCAGGTTTCTATCCTAAAGAGTCTTATTTTAAAATAATTGAAAGCATGTTGAGTTCTTATGAGGTCCTGATGGCACAATTTCCACAACTACATAAGATGGATGCTAAGACCCAAAAACCAGAAGATGTGTTGTCTTCTCAAAGAAAAAGGCCTTTGGGACAACAAGTGCATTTTTTGGAAAGTAGAGGTGAAGTTGAATCTAATAGGGAGACACTTTCTAAGAAGAAGAAGAAGATTGATCAATCTTGGGAAATGGTGAAAAAAGACCCTGCAAGGGTAGTTATTGTTGAGAAAGGGAAATATTTTCATGAGATTAGAGAAAAGCTCAGAGAGGAGAGACCTCAAGAAGGAACTGGGGAGACAGATTTACCTCTTGATTCTCTAGTAGATGAAAGAATAGTGATGTCTAATATTTTCTTGAATGATGATGACTTTGTTAAAACAAATGAATTCAATTAATTTTTAATGAAATTGAAGAAGAATGAGTTGAGAGATAGTATGGATATGGGAGAGGGAGAAAATGAAAGGAACGAACAAATTATAAAGGCTCTCCAAGAATATGATCCTGACAATGACCAAATCAAAGTGGAACGAGAAATATTTCTTATAAAGAATAGTAGAATGTTGTTGTTACCAGATTGGGATATCCAATCAACATTTATTATTGATCAAATAAGGAGTCAACTAGACTCACTGTTAAGATCTAAATTTGAGATCAGTGTCATAATAAGAGGATCAGGGTTTGATCCAATTTCTAAAACATTGGCAATTTGGTCATTGTGCCCATCCACTCAAAAGCCCCTTATGATAAATATTCAAGAAGGAAAAAGAGCTAATAGAATGATCTAGAATCTACAAAATACAGGGGATACTTAGATTGCTAATTTCATGACACATGTTTCTTTTATGAATTTAGCTAAAACAGATTATCTGTTACATAGATACACAAAGACTTACCAATAATTAATCACTATTGCAAAGAAATATGAGGAGGTGATAATGAAGAATGCAACTATAGAGGAGAAGATAAGGGAGTGGAATGAAAAGCCTGCCAATGCAAAGAATAAAACTATGGTTATTACAAAATTGAGGTTCAGACAAACTTAACCCTAATTTCTATAGATTTGTAGGTTGCTATGGGAGGAAAGGCCAAATTGGAAGATTATGTGGACATACTTCAAAAAACTTGAGGAAACAAAGAATATGGGAGAAATAACCTCTCTGATGGAGGTGTTGCAGGATAGGATTGATATCCTAAAGAATAAAACAAGTGTATTTCATGGATTACATATTTCTTAAAAAAATATTGGTGATATTTGTGTTGATGCTTTGTTACTTTTGGAGCCTTTTTATAATGAGTGGGTCGGAAGGAATGTGCTGATGGAGAAATTGGATATTGCCATGGAATACAAGGATGATTTTCCTGATAAGGTAAATGAAACTAAAGACATGGCGGAGATGGTAAATTATTTGTCTACAATTTTCAATGGAAAGGAATTATTGATAAAGGATAAATTGAAGGTTTTGGGTGAAGGTCACCAATCTGTTATTTCCTCTATTTATGATGATGGTGCCAATTTGAAACTGATTGATGTGTGGGGAGAAGAATTTGACATGATTTCAAAGAATACATAAGTTCTTCTACACATGGACAAAGACATTGATATTTATGGTTTCAATGAGGTACTGGACTCTCTTTTCATAACTTAGGTGGTATTCACCAAATTTATTTCAGATACAAGGGCTGCCATAGATGCTCATTGGTTGGAGTCAGTTGCACAGTTGGAGGTGGTAAAGGGGTTTAGTTGGCCTACATATAAGGAGGTTTCCAAATGGGAGAAGATGCTAAAGGTAGGCAAGAAGGTTTCAAGTTGATTTTTTTTCTTGTTCAATAGGCTAGATGACTTGGCGCCTGGGCGATGCTACCAGGTAGGATAACTATATTCAAAGGCATCTTACATTTTTTTTTGTAGCTACAGATGAAATTCAGGACACACAATGAATTTATTCTAAATACACAATAGAAAAAGGCACCAACATCCAATTATAGTGCATCTCCCAAGATCGAGTTCAAATTTCAATATTTGTTCATGGTTCTTATTTCTTTCTTTTTATTGATTAAGTTGTAAATTTTTTCTAAGTGATCCAAAGCTTGTTGCATTCCTTAATATATAAAAGTAATTCCAAGATCACTTGTGAAGTGTTGCCGATTTTCAATTTTATGTTAGTCTATGTTAAACATAGCATAACACATTTTTAAGTTATGCATTCTCTGAGAAGCATGTATGGTGTTTGATAGTAAATTAGAAATTAAAGCTTGATGATATGTCTTTGTATCAAATTTGACTCTTTATGAATTGAATAAAAATTAAGGATTTGTCTCAATTTGTCTCTCTGCTTTATTAGAATTGAGTTTTTTTATCTTTTGCATCTTTCAAGGAAAGAATTAAATATGTTGAGATAATTAATTGTGATCTAGTATAATTTGTTGCAAATTTGATAATTTTCATCCATAGACATAAGAGGTTATATGTAAGGCCTATTTTATTTAAATTATATATTAAAAAATTAATGTACTTTACTATCAAATGTTTTCTTCTTTTATGTGACTCTGTAACCCAAGTGGATTAGGCACTAGTTATAGGTGATTCATGAAAAGTATGGTGAAACAAACTGAAAATATAAAACTGTCATGTGTTTTGTTTGTTAGGTAAATTATTAAGGTTTATCTATAATATCCATGTTGTCATTTAGTAAGGAAATTTTATAAAATTTATTTGAGAAAGTAGATGAAGTAGGGGTACACCTGCCCAAATCTCATGGAATTTGAAGTGTAGAAGGTCCAGTGACCTTGTTATTGTTTGTATTTTCTTGTCTTTGTTTATGGATGAAGTAATGATTGATTTCATTATGTTCTTTGACAATCATAATGAATATCAGTGATCTTTTAGAGTTAAGGGTAGAAAGAAAAAAAAACACCAACATAAATGGCAATTCTATAAGTTAAGATATATCTGTTATTTCACTTCTATTTTACGAGTAGGTATGTATAGGCAGACAATTTTATTTATAAAGCAATATTGGTTAAGTTTGTGCTCTACGTTGAAGAATTTTTTTTCACATATTTATATTGTCCCAAGAAGAGTGGCGACTCTAAGGTTTTTGTCTAGTGCAATACTATTTTGTAATACAAGTAAAGAAGATATAATGTTTGGTAAAAACATAGGAAAATAATTGTATTTTTCTTATAAATCAGAACCAAACATGCATGGAAGGAGATATTTGTATCAGGGGAGGACTCAGAGAAAAGCTAGTGATGAAGAGAAGTAATGGAAACAAAAGGACTTAAGAAGTAATCCATCTTCACCTCATGGTACTTATATTTCCCCTAATTCTGGAAAAAATGTTTCAAATACTAAAGATTCACAATATAATCCTTTAATGACAGGTCATAAGTATTCTTTTTCTAATGAACTATCTCCTAAGACCCATAGAAACCAACCTAAGATACCAAAAGGCTCTGGATACCATTGTTATGATGATGATGGTAATCATATTTACATTGATGAAGATATAAGTTTCAAAGACACATCTCATACTGAACCTCCTAAAGACCCTAAAAATATTCAAGAGTCTCAAGTTGAAATGGTTAGGAACTTTAATCTAAAAATGGAGGCAGTGGCTAAGGAGTTTCAGGAAAAATTAGATAGGAAGGCCAAAAAGGAGCATTTACAAAAGGATGAAATGGCTAACCTGAAATCCATTCAAGAAGATATGTATAATAGTTTATTGATAGATACTAAAACTGAAAAACCATATCATAATTTTTTTAATAGTAATATTGAGCTATCCAGGGAGGAGGATAGATTTTTGTATACTGGGGAAACTTCAAACCCTACCTCAAAGATGAAAACTAGAGAGCTCACAAATGAAGAGCTTAGGCAAGAACTTGAAGAAATTGAAACTGAATACACTAGACAATAAATGTTGGTAAGAAAGTCACAATTTCTTAAGAGAATGAAGAAATTATATGATATGGATAAAAGAGAGTAAGGGATCACAATGACAAAATATGAAAAAATTTAAGGCTCAAGAAGATCCTAAGACTATGCTAGATTTTCTAACTGGATAAGAGGCTACTGCTATACCAAGATGAAATGAAAGTATCAATGTTCCCCCTCTTGAACCTTTAATACCTTTACAAGTACCATACACATCTGCTCCCCAAATATAATTTCCTTTATCAGGACCTCAAACAAAAAATCTTGTGAAAAATTAGATGTACCAACAAATGTTACATCGACAAAAACAATATCAACAGCTATTGCAACAATTCATGAATCTACAGAACCAACAATTGAATCCTCAACCTGCCCTTGTGTAATAAAAATTTCAGCCTAATGCACAATTTGTAATCCCACCTCAAAATAATGCTAATTTCTAAAATTTTGGAAATAACCCTTTCCTAAGACCACAGATCCATTTGAATACATATAGAAAAATTGATTCACTAGAATCCCAGGTTATCCTAATAATATAGATAATATTTTAAGGTCTGAGATTCCTAAGTTTTCAGGAAATGGGGGTGTGTCTAGTGAAGATCATATTAGGGCATTCAAAAATGTGTTAGATAGTTTTGAGGTTTAGCATGAGGATGTAATCATGAAGTTATTTATGTATTCATTGCTTGAAGATGTCAGAGAATGGTATAAAGACCTGCCAGATGGTCATATTGGGAATTGGTAGGAATTTCAAATAGTTTTCAAATAAAACTATGGAGACCATACAAATTCTAAGTTCAAATTGGGAGAAATAACAACAATACAAAAGAACCCATAAGAGATTATTTTGGATTCTAACAATAGGTTTGTTAAGGTATTGAACAAAATTCCACATCATTTGAGGCCTAATAATACAATGTGTTTGGTGTTCTATCTAAATGCTTTTGATCCCAAGTTTGGGTACGAATTGAGATTTAGGGATGCAGGAACTCTTGCAAAAGATTTTAAAGCAGCTCTGAGTATTGAAAGCAATAGAAAAGATGCAAGAAAGATATGAAAAAGAGATGATATTAGAATACTGCAAAATCCTAAAGGATCTAAAAAAATGCTATAGAGGAGGATAAAATTGATAAATTATTAGGTGATTTTAAGGATTTAAGTTATAATGTTGCTAGAAATGAGAAAGGGTTATCACATGATAGGCACAATACTTTTTTCAGAAAAATGATAGACCTCTAAGAATGTAGGATATGCCTTATCACACAAATTGGAAAGATGGTAAACCTTTCCCAGATAATTTTTTTAAAAAAAGAATATAACAGAGATACCCCTGACCCCTTGAAAAGAAATTTAAAATATAACATGGATGATATACCCTACTGTGTGCCCTGTAATATGCTCCACTCTTCATTTCAGTGTGCATTCGCACAAGCATTGATTAAATCTGATGAATCTAATGGTGGTCAAGATCAAAAAATAGAGAGGGTAAGAGTATCAATATGTGTGTGGGACCAATTATGAGAGGTTTGTTTCAAAAAATAGTATAGTGGTTTAATATGATTCTTTTGATGATGAAGAAGCTAGTTATGACAAGAAGAATTTTCAATTTATAAAACCCAGTAATGTAGAGGTAAGGTCTCTTATTGTTGCAGTTGTGGCACAAGCAAGAAGCACATACAATATAAGGAATAGAAATATTGAGCAAGATTAGGGTAATCTTGCTACTTGGACTATAAAAGAAGATGTTAGAATTGTTGGAATAACTTAGGAAAGTTATGTACTAAGAGGGGATAGATGAATCAGTACCCTTAAACTTTTAACCATACACACTAATCAATTATCGAGTTGAATATATTGCATAAAATGAACATAAAGTAAATAACTCAAATCATAAAATCTACAACACATAACATGGATATTTTGGTCACGCAAAAATCCTTTGTTAGAGGAAAAAATGCAGTGGGGATGACACCCACAATCCTTCACTACTGTAGCATAAAGGTTTCTCGATTAGAGCTACAATGTTAGCTACTTATAATATCTTACCCTCTTAGGAGTATTATACTCGGTTAAGAGTACAAAATAATTATTCAGTCTACCTTGTTAAAGAATTTAACAATCTCTAATTTGAGAGATGTACCTGGTTAAAGGATTTAAAAAATATAAAAACTTGTTAGGGCCTACCCACAAGCGGGATTTGTACTTCTCTGATTACAAAAAAATTCAGTACAAAATGTCTGATAGAAATGCATCAATCAAATGCTATCTAGACTCATTGTTCTCTATAACTTTGTTACCTTGTTCTACACTCAGTAGCTTAGTATCATAAGCTCTGCTTCATTCTACATAACTCTCCTTTGCTTCTCTTTGTAACATCTTCATCAACTCTTCAGTTTCAGTAACATCATCATTGATATCAACAAAAAAAATAACAATGACATCAACATGATCAATCTTCAAACTAATCTCTTATACAAATTTTAGGTGGTTAACTATGACTTAGGCAGTTAACCAGATCTAGGGCAACATGAATCAACGATAGAGATTAAGTGGTTAAACTTAGGTTACATATCCAATGTCGTATACCTTATGAAACTTCATTGGTCAATTTTCCTCGTGATTATATCCATTCACGTGTTTGGAATGTCAATGATTCACCTAACACTTTCCTTGAAATCAGTGCCATGCATCCTGCTCAGTGTCCAAATTCATTGTATCTAATTTCAAATGAAATGTGATCTCTTGAATACTTGGTAACATGCTTGTGCTTACTTGATAACTCTCTGATCTCTTCATGGTGTCTACGAGTGCTCAGTAACTGTCTTTGCATGACTCAGTATATGTAGCTTACTGAGTGCTTGATAAGTTCTTGGTTCTCGATGTCTATCTTGATTTTATTTACCGACTGTGTCTCCTTCATTATATGACTTCCTTGCTTCGGTTACCTTCACCGATATGACTTTGTATAAAACTAATGACAACAAAATCTCTTTAGGAGAAACAGATGTCTCAAAACAAATCATGGATGTTGCAAGTAAGAAGGATTATAGTTTACATGATTCAAAGGCAAAAAGGTGCACTTTGAAGAACTCAATGAGCTCTTGTTGCCTTCCCATTAACTGTTTGACCTTTGAGTGATAGGCATGTAGAGATCTAGGCTCGGTTGATATGTTCTTCAACTGCTTGGTCAACTCTTGTTCAAGAGATTCCCCTTTTTATTTGATAATCTTAATGAATAGTGAAATAGAACAAAATTTATGAAATAACAAAAGAATATCAGAAAACTATTTCTCCATGTCAGTGCATGTTTCAGAAAGAGATACCTTGCCAAGTGCAATGTTTTTCAAAATATCTTCTAGTTGTTTTTGTTCCATGCTCTTCTGGTGGATTTTCATCATGTCGTTGATTTTGTCTTTGTTTAGTTCAAACACTTTTTGAATTAAATATGCTACTTGATTAACAATATTTGCCTCCTCATTTATAGTAGCATCTAACACAATCCCCTGTAGTACTTCTTTGACATCTTCCAATACACCATTTTCTTTCTTCTTTTGAAATGATTTATTTTGGATGGCCTTAAGTCTCACCAATTCTACATACTCTTTCATTTCATTAGGGTCCATGTAGATAGATTGACTTGAGGTAATATGACCAGTTCGCTCATATCTATATGTTTTATTCTTCTTTTCTATCATACTATCACCAGTAGATAATTTTGTGGAAGGGGATGCCTTTAATGCATCAAATTTGGTCTTTGTAGCATCAAATACACTTTCATCTTTCATTTATGATTTCTTGTCTTTTCCTTTAGTTGATGGTGACTCTTTCTTTTCCTCTAGCTTTTCTTTGGTCTTCTCTTTTGTCTTCTATTTTGTGCTTTCTTCTGTCTTTTCTTCTATCTATTTTTCTTGTCTATCCTCGATCTTGTCATTTTCTTCATTATTGGGAAGTTCACTGACTTGTTCTTTTTGTAATGTGGGGTTCTCGGTAGAAGGTGCCTTTGTGTTATGTTTTGTGTGGGGCTTGGTGGCCTTAGGATCCTCAGTTTCTCCTTGTTCTTTTTTCCTTAGGTGGTTCGGTGCCTTTCTCTTCAGTATCAGTTGCAACATTAGACATTCCAATATCAACATCCAAATACTCGTTGACTTATTCTAGAACTTCCTCTAATAGTTTTGCATCGACAAAATCAACAGTATCCATTTGTTTAGTATCTGTTTCCTTTTCTATCATTACATCTTCATCTTTGTCAATTTTGATGGCAGGGTACTCATCTGTAATATCTTCAATAAATATTTCCTCTTCATCCAATTTAAGATCAATAGGATTTTCCTTACCTTTCTCTTCGGTATCTTGATCTTTTCCTATCTCATCTTCCATGTATATAGAGAGAATTTTTCTCCATTGGTCATTAGTCTCATTTTGTACTTTCTCCAACTCTCCAAGCATGATTCTTAATGATCTACCTTTAATAAGAAATTGATTAGAGTAGGTATTCATTTTCTCATCCATCTCAATTGCAGACATTGTGGGTTGAACTAGAATTAGGGATCTTTCCCTCATTTTATTCTCAATGCATACTTCCATCTAGAATCAATTTTTATATATAATTCAGTAGGTAGATAGTTAACTACTTCAGTCAGTACAAGTTTAAACTTGTGCAAAGTGAAAACAACTACCTCTTCTATTTTGGTTTTATCTTCTTCATTCTGGTTATTATACTTCATGTATCTGACTCCTGCAACTCCTCCATTCTTCTCAAGTAATTCAAGTGACTCATCTAGAGTCATTTGTAATTGACTTGATCTTATATTCTTATGTTTTCTTAGGTCTTCAGAGTCGGTCTCACTATTTTCATCTAAATTTAGTTTCCTTCTTGTCTGAATTGTAGATTTATTACTTCTCACATATGTTTTACTTTTTGGTTCTACTTCTGATTTCCTTTTTTCTCTCAGTGTAGCTATGGACCGTGTGTTTGGTCTAGTAGAATTAGTACTCGGTGAGGCCTTCATTTCTAGTGGATCCTTCCCTTTTTTTTCAAAGGGTCCATCCTCGTCTATTTCTTCATCAACTATGAGATCCTTTGAAAATTTCTCAATTATTTTGTTTATCCTACTTTGGGCTTTAAGTATTAGGATTTCTTGTTTTCTCTTCTCTTTAACCTCTTCATAAGCATCATATATTTTGGCTCTTTTGTTAGTAGGCTTTGCT
This sequence comes from Thuja plicata, assembly GCA_018584345.1. Classification (NCBI taxonomy): domain Eukaryota; kingdom Viridiplantae; phylum Streptophyta; class Pinopsida; order Cupressales; family Cupressaceae; genus Thuja; species Thuja plicata. The sequence goes on from MU223660.1 coordinate 524,896, forward strand.
AATATAGCCTCAATTTGTTGTGATGCAATGTATGTATCCATCTTGTATACCATAGGTTGTATCCAGAAACTTCTTGTCTCAACTACCTTGATAATGCATGTGTTAGTGTCCACTACAAAACATATAGTTTCATGATATTTTTCAACCAATTGGGGTGCTATCATGTACTTCTTATGCATCTTAGCTTGAAACTTAAGGAAGTAATAATTCATTATCATATCAAGATTTTTACCGAGACTTGGGATGTAATCATTTATTTGATATATGATAGGCTTTTGAGTGCTCCATGTAACATTAACAATAGATGGGAATAAATTCTCAAAATAGAAAAATATGCATACCAGTAACGATCCAAAATTCAAAGTGTTTGTCTTTTATTTTCTTATGGTATCCATATTATCTTCCAATTGCTTCAGCAAAATCTCACAAATATCAATCTGCATGTTTTTATTCACAATCTTGTATGCCAAATCTACAACTCTACATGGTATGCTTTCAAAGATTGAATATTGAAGCACTTAGTAGGATATGATATTAGTTTGGGCTCTTCAATAGTAGTAGTCTTTAGACCTCTCCCATCCCATTTTGCCTTGGTCAATTCACTCAAATTTTTCTTCTCATTTTTCCTTATAGCCTTTGGCTTATCTCTAATCGGATAACCAGTTACAATGTGTAAAACATCTTTTGTTATCTTCACTGGTTGTTCAAGCCACATGTATTGTCATGGACTTGGCTAAGAACCATTCTTATCCACTCTATTTTAAATACTTTTTAAATATTAAGGGCATGATTCAAACCCTTTGTCTTCAGATGAAAATAGTCATCCTTTGGCTTTCCATTCACACACAATTTTTGAAATGATGCATCAATCTCTGCTATGTATATCTCTTCAACTTTACAATGGATGAATTCTCACAAATCTTCGATCAATATAACCCTTGGTAGAATTGATATTAGAGCTCATGTATTAGTAGGTTCTACTACTATCGCTAGAGTTAATTTGTACTTAAGGTTCACGGGTTCAACATTCTTGACAAAAACTAGATTCTTAAGCATAGGTGCCATTCTTTCCTATTTATCTACTAGATTCACTTAGGGATTTCCTTTTCTTAACTCGGTTGGGCAAACAAAACTAAGGCAACACCAAATGATATTCAAATATATTCAATTGATCTTACAATAGATTGAAATAGTTTAGGAATACCTTGTCAATCACTTGAAGATTAAGTTCTGCAACTTTTCTCACGATTCTCTCGAAAATGATAAGTAACAATAATATACGACATGGTCTATTTATAGCTTTCTCTAGTTTTAGGGTTTCCAATGGTCATAAAGTAACAATTAATGGTCTACCGACCCACTTTACCGATTAACTTTATTATTTCCTCTTACAATATCTAAATGCATCTAAGTATGCCAATATGGATCTCTGCACATATACTAGGAACCGATTTAAGATTTAAAGTTTTTCTTTGTTGTTCCTACACATACCTCTCAATTGATTAGGTAGAGTTGATTGCACCCAATCTGAAGGATGTGGTGCCCTCAATTGTCCCGAATGATGTTCCATCATCCATGGTCTTTCTTCTCCATGTCCTATTCATCTGCTCTCTCATCTCTTCAACACTTACTTTCAATTTCTTAGATGTCTCTTCCTAGGTAGCAGTTGTTGATCTCCAAGTTATGTTGCCTATTGGTGTCCAACACTTAGTCATCTATCTAGGTAGGTTAGTTAGTCATCACTATGACCAAGCTATTCTAATAAGGTTGAGCATTATATAAGACTTGTATTTGTATATCGAGCAGTAGTTATTGCCGAGCAAGTCAACAGTTGCCAAGTACCCCTAAAGTTGTCGAGAAGATCAAATGTCGAGCATGTTGATTTCCGAGTTGAAATTGTGTTGAGTGATAGTATATGAACACTATATTGACTGAGCACTAGAGACCTCATATGCCGAGTGAAGCAGTTTTTGTATGTGTTTGGAATGACACAAACACTTATGTAAACCATTTTGGCCAACTTTTGTGCAACATTTAATTATTGTCAAACTATTTAATGGAGTTAATTACATGATTTGATAGAGCATTGATCCCTATGAAAGTCAAGCAACCAATAAGAAAAAGGGAATGCTTAAGTGACAAAAGAGATGATTCTAGATCGTTGACCTTGATCTATAAGATTCATTTGTTTTCTATTTATGGAAGCCTTAAATCCCTAATGAACATACAGTGAGAGGTATGAAGGAGAAGAGATCATGTGTATGTCGAAGGAGCATAGATTAGACAGAGTGACCGAACATAGTAGTGAAGCACAAAAATAAGTTATTAGATTTATAGATCAGATGTGAATTGGAAAGAGGAGATCTATAATCAAAATTTGAAGTGCAAACTGAAGGATCAGGTACTGATACATTTTTTCAAGTCAATTAGGGTAAACCTCTTAACAGAGTGGTCCTAACATACCTTTGTAAATATCCTAACAAAGTGCTTACTTAGCTGTAAGTTTTAAATCCTTTAATCAAGGTAGACCTAATAATCTGTAAGCCTTTAACATGGCAGACCCCTCATAGGGTAGATCATTAGAAGTGATCAAAATTTTGTAGCCCTAACATGCACACTTTGTTACTATAGTAGTGAATATTTGTGGGTGTCATCCCCACCCCAGTTTTACCTTCAAGGGTTTCTGGGTTACCAAATCTTTGTGTCATGAGTTTATCTTATTTCTTATCATGGATGTGATTACTATTTATATCTTTACAACATTGAATTTTATGTTTATAAGATACATTATATGCATGTTGAATCAATTTGTTTCAATTGAGTAAAAGTTTTTAGCATTATGATTCACCCCCCCTCTCAGTATCTTACTTTCCCAATTAAGACTTCCAAGATGATATTTCCCTTAGTACCTGCAGTCTTTGGCAAGGTGACCTAGCTTGTGACAATGGAAACATGCCATTCCAGGGTTTCTCCAAGATCTTTTATTGTTTCTGCCATGTAGTAACATGCAATTTGTAGCAATGTGTCAATATCTTTTATAGACTTAACATGATATCCCTGTATTGTAGTCCCATGATATATATGTACTATGTCAGCTACTTTCCATAATCTATCAATTTGGTACCCATTTGTCATTTCTCCTTGGTGATATGCATTCCTCAGACTTGTGACCATACTTGTTTCAAGTACTGCAGTAACCATCAAAATTTGTCTTCCTTATGTTGTTTACAGTTCTTGATCTTCATTCAAATGCTCGGTGCTTATACTTATTTCAGTTATAGAAATATCCATCAAACTTAGGTGATCTTGGTGACTTACCCCTTTTACTTCTACAGATATTTGCAGTATGTCTAGGTTTCCCACAGTGGTAGCAACTAAGCTTATTTGACTTCGATGGGGAAAAAGTGTCTTTATTGTCTTCTTTCTTAGATGATTCTCCTTTCTCAGTAGTTCTCTCACTATTGAATCCAAGTCCAGTTTTGTCTCTAGGTTGTTTCTGACCTTTGATCTGTGCATCTAATTATCTTAGTGATTCACCACTTCTCTTTTGTACCTCAATGGCTTCTTTTTCAGATTTTAGTTCACTAGCCATCTTTCAACTTCACACTTTAGTGCTTGATTCTCAGATTGTTTCTTAGATATTCTAGTCTCAGACTTTCTTTTATCTTCTTCATCTAATTTCAATGCATCTTCAACTTCTCTCTTGGTTTCATGTATCTCAGTGATTCTTATTCTTTGTGCTTCTTGATCTTTCTTTGCTAGGTCCAGTTGCACGGTGAGTGTCTTGTTCTTTTCAATGAGTTTTGCAATGGTCGATTCAACTTCATCACTCAGACTACCTTCAGATGTTGTCTCAAGAGTATCAACATGTTCTTATGTAGATTTAAGTTCACTACACAATTGATTTCTCACTCTCAAGGACGTTTCTAACTTTCTTTTCAGATCTTCAAGAACCTCTTGTGCATTTTATAGTTCAAACTCAAGAGCATCAATCTTCTTAGCTTGATTCTAACTTTCCACATCCATGATCTTTACTCTCAGGTGGTTAAACCCTTTTCTCAAGAGACTAGCTTTGATACCAATTGTTGGAATAACTTAGGAAAGTTATGTACTAGGAGGGGAGGGGTGAATCAGTACCCTTAAACTTTTAACCATACACACTACTCAATTATCAAGTTGAATATATTGCATAAAATGAACATAAAGTAAATAACTGAAATCATAAAATCTAAAACAAAAAACATAGATATTTTGGTCATGCATAAATCCTTTGTTAGAGGAACAAAATGCAATGGGGATAAAACCCACAATCCTTCAATACTGCAGTATAAAGTTTGCTTAGTTAGAGCTACAAAGTTAGCTACTTCTAGTATTTTACCCTGTTAGGAGTATTATACTCGGTTAAGAGTACAAAAGACTTATTTAGTCTACCTTGTTAAAGGATTTAACGATCTCTAATCTGAGAGATGTACTTGGTTAAAGGATTTAAAAAATATAAAGACCTATTAGGGCCTACCCACAAGCAGGATTTTTACTTCTATGATTACAACAAAATTCAATACAAAATGCCTAATAGAAATGCATAATCAAATATTGTCCAAACTCACTATGGTATATAACTTTTTTACCTTGTTCTGCACTTGGTATCTTAGTATCATAAGCTCTACTTCATTCTGCATACCTCTCCTTTGCTTCTTTCTGCAACATCTTCATCAACTCTTCAATTTCAGTAACATCATCATCGACGTCAACAAAAAAAACAAAAAGGACATCAACATGCTCAATCTTCAAACTGATCTCGTATACAATTTTCAAGTGGTTAACTGTGACTTAGGCGGCTAACCAGGTCTAGGGAAACATGAATCAATGGTGGAGATTTAAGTCATTAAACTTAGGTTACATCTCCAATATCGTATACCTTATGAAACTTCATTGGTGGATCTGCCTTGTGATCATGTCCAATCATGTATTTGGAATCCCAATGATTCACCTAACACTTGCCTTGAATTTTATGCCATGCATCTTGTTCGATGTCCAAATTCAATGTATCTAATTTCAAATGAAATGTCAGCTCTGGAATACCAACAACATGCTTGTGCTTACTCGATAACTTTGTGATCTCTTCTCGGTGTCTATGAGTGCTTGGTAACTGTCTTTACATGACTCAGTATATGTAGCTTTCTCGGCTCTTGATAACTTCTCGGTGCTTGGTGGTTATCTTGGTTGCCTTTACCGACTGTGTCTCCTTCATTATATGACTTCCTTGCTTTGATTACCTTCACCGATATGACTTTGCAGAAAAATAATGACAAAAAAATCTATTGAGGAGTAACAAATGTCTCAGAACAAATCATGGATGCTGCAAGTAAGAAGGATTGTATTTTACATGATTCAAAAGGCAAAAAAGTGCACTTTGAAGAGCTCAATGAGCCCAAAGTAAATTCTGCTAATACCGATTCTTCTAAGGTAGAAAATGAACAAAATAAATTTGAAAAGAGTAAGTCTTCCTCTTCTAGTAGAATTAATATTCCTGCTTTTGATATGAAATAATCACTAACACAGATGAAGGTTTCAGTATCTATAGTAGAAATGATGAAGATAAAAGAACATAGAGAAGCAATACTTTCTTTGTTTTATGATATTATGAACACATTGGTAAGTAAACCTGATAATGCATAACCTAAAAAGAATGATGGATTTGAGACCCCATATGTTTATGTGGGAGACATAATTACCAAGGAACCTTCACAGGTAGATCCATTCTATGTGACATTTTTTCTAAATAATAGGTTGATTAGAAGTTGTATGATAGATTCAGGAGCTACTGCAAATGTTATGCCCTATGATGTTATGATAAGTTTGGGTATGAAGGTTGATACCTCATACAGGTCATGCTATGCAATGGATAAGGGTGGTCCATGTTGTAGAAACAATGAAGGATGTTGAGGTAAAAATCAATGCATTCCCTGAGGTGAAATACATAATGGATATAATTGTTATTGATATTCAGCCTCACTATGAGATGTTGTTATCAAGAAAATGGGGAGTTTCAGTAGGAGGTAATGTACAATTGGATTTATCTTATGCTATCATTCCCATTAATGGTAATAAGGTAAAGTTGTAGAGAGTTCCTAGAGCCCCTATTGTAGTGGAAATAAATTATCCTAATAAAATGACTTATTTTCTTGGTATTAACTTGGATAACTTTAGAGTGCATCAGGTGGAACCTTTGTTAAAAAGCACTGAACCTAGGATAAAGGAACTACAGTTACAAAAAGAGGATTGGTGGAAATTTTATTTTGATGGTGCATGCTCCAAAGAAGGATCGGGAGTAGGTATTTTATTTATTTCTCCATCAGGTATCACATTCAAGTACTCATTTTTACTTTATTTTAAGTGCACAAATAATGTTGTTGAATATGAGGCACTCACGTTGGGGCTACAAGTGGTTGTGAAGCATAAAATTAAAATGTTGAGGGTTTTTGAGGATTCAGAGTTAGTTGTTTCATAGGTCAGATCTTTGTATGCTTCCAAAAATAAAAGATTGGAACAATACAAGCATGCAATATGGGACAAATTGGAGTTTTTTATGCTTTTTCAATTGAGTGGGTAGAAAAGTCAAAAAATATTATGTCTGATTTTCTAAGAAATGTTGCTTTGAAAGAAAATGATTTAACATTGAGTGGATTTTCCTTAATAGATACAAAGTCCAGTCCTTCTATTCCTAATAATATTTATAGTTGGCAAGTTTTTGAATATGATGATGAAATTATAAAATTCATTCAATGTGTTGATAATTATGATGGTCAGAAGATTGATTGTAATGCATTGATAAAACTAGTGGATGAGAAAGAGATGATAGTTGGCAAGGAAATTATTCAGTTGAATAAAATAAGATTCCATAAGGTTTGGTAGAATTATAAGGTATCTTTAATGATAATGACAGTAGCTTGCACCAAAATATTTTGCTAGTTTGGAATATTTTGAAGAAATCAACTTAGGGTCTGAGTCTGCTCCTAAGATGGTATACTTAGGAAAGAAATTGGCTCCCCATATTAGAGCAAATTTGATAAACCTACTAAAAAATACAACCATATTTTTTCTTAGTCTTATGAGGGTCTGAAAGAATATAGGGAGGATTTGTTTCAACATGAGATTCCCTTGAAACCTAATGCCAAGCCTTTCAGAAAAAAGAAGAGACCCATTAATCCAACTTTAGCCAAAAAGATGCAGCAAGAGTTGATGAAACTTAGAGAGGCAAAAATCATTAAACCTATTAAACTTTCCTCTTGGGTTTCCAACTTGGTGCTGGTAAGGAAAAATAATTGGGATATCAGACTGTGTTTGGATTTTAGGAATTTGAATGTCACGTCTTTGAAAGATAATTATTCTTTCCTTAACATGGAAACAATGTTGTAGAAGGTGACTGGTTGTAATTTACTATCTATGATGGATTGTTTTTCTAGATACAACTAGATAAAGGTAAAATAGTCTGAAAAATATAAGATAATTTTTACTACTCCATGGGGAACCTATGTATATGCCAGGATGCCATTTGGTTTAACTAACATGGGTGCTACATTTCATAGAGAAATGGATGTAGCTTTTAAATAATTTATTGATGTTATCATGGTAGTTTATCAGGATGATATAACTGATTATTCTAACAATGTAGGGGATCATTGTAAGCACTTAGAAAAACTATTATCTAAAGCCTTGGACTATGGTGTGTCATTGAATCCTAAGAAATTTTAGTTTGTAGTTACTGAAGGGAAATTGCTTGGACATATTGTATCTAGAGAGGGAGTTAGAATTAATCCTAACAAGATTACTGCTATTGACAAAGTTCCATTGCCCAGAAATATCAAGGAGTACAGTCATTTTTAGGAAAGATTAATTTTGTGAGAAGGTTATTGCCAACTTTGCTAAGATTATCAAGCATGTTGTAAAAATGCTAAAGAAATATGTTGAAATTGAATGGGACAATGAGGCTAAGTGTAATGCCCACCCTAGAATCTTCCTATGTTAGATGGACAGGACTATTGCTTTGACACTATTGGGTTTTATGATGGAATATGATTATTATTTAGTTAGCATTTTATGAGATATTTGAGCATATATTATTGGTTATTGCAGTTGTATGGACATATTAAATGAGATATGATTTAATGATGAATGGCTAGAAATGAACTAT
>MU223660.1:546028-562734 GCA_018584345.1 Thuja plicata
CCATCCTTGAATCAGCCTCCTTCTTAGACTGTCAATAGGCTTTAGGTAAGACCGATGCTACTATCATGAGTCAACCTTCTGGTAATCTTTTAGGATATACCTCAATTACAAAAGACTGTTAAGTCCTACTCTGTTAAGAGACTTAATGCTTCAATGGTTAAACTGAAACAAAATGATCTATTTCTAATGCAACTGAATTGCAGATTTTTAGATCTATTTACTTACAATATCTTTCTGATCAATGTATCAATTCAATTCCTTTGTACTTAACTCTTTCTTCTCTGTGATGCTGTGCTTTTCTGTTCGTCGGTGTCTGCAGAATTCTTTAGCTCTCCCTTAGCTTGATTGATTAGGACTACATGAAGTTTATCCTTCATCAGTTTCTCTTTAGCATCTTCTATCAGTTCACTCTCCTGTGTATCTGATTTCTTATGTAAGTGAATTATGCTTGTCTCTTATATAGACATGATATACCTTAATTATAGGTTCTTGATTCTTGATTCTTGGCATGAAAAACAATCTAGACAAATTGATTTATGGCTTTAACTCCTGATTTATCTCGTAGTTATCTTCTTGCCAACTGTACAAATCACTTACTTAACTATGGTCGAATAAAACAAATCAAACAACCAGTTAAGTCTATCATTTAGCTCTACTAGCTAGATATTTTGTCATTTTTTGATCTCTCTATTCTATCAGTCAACTCTGCAGTTCATCGCCGGTGACAACTGCCAGTTCCATCGGTGTCACTTCAGTTAGCTTTGGGATCTCTATCCATCAGGCATCATTGGATCTTGCTCCTCAGGCAACACTATTTTTAGCTTGTCGAGCATCCTTTGATTCTGCTTCGTCGGGAAACACTGTCTTCTGCTCATTGGGCATCACTATGACTTTATCTCTGTGTTTACCGATGGTGTGCACTCTGCCAGTGTAGTCTGTCACTTGGTGAATACTTGACTTTTATGCATTGCTGAAAGCATAACCTTTATTCTATTGACTTTATTCTATTGATTCTCTGAAGTCTTTTGCATTATGTATATGACCATATAGATGATATCAAGTTGACATCAATGACAATACAAACCATTAACTGATTTAATATCTTGCATCATATTCAACTTAATATAGTCAACCATTTAATCAGTTACATGTCATCAAGATCATCATCTATTTGTGCTATCTTGTCAGTATACTCCTGGGTGAGTTGGTCAAGTGTGCATAAATTTTGTATCAAGGTGATAGCTTCTGAGATTATTGGATCGATTGTGCTAACCAATTCAGAAAGCTTTACTTTCTGCAATGCCACTTCTTGGCTTATCTTTTCTGCTAGCTTGAACTTGTATTTTTGTTCAAGTCTTTCTTCCATGACCTTCTTAGCATCTATTTTCTGAGATGTGATTGCCTCTGTGAGAACCACTAATTGATCAAGAATTGGGGTTGTTTGATCAACATCTACATTTGGTACAATTTTTTAAAGTATTCCTCTAGGTACGTCAAGTACCTTTGCCTCTTTTGTGGCTTTTCTTAATTTGTCTTGCATTTCTTTTCTCTCACAGAGTCTTGCATACTTGGTCAATTCAGTTGGATCCAATGTCCTAGGATCACAAACTAGAATCTCAATGATTTCATCCAGAGTTACTGGATTCTTATGCTTTCTCTTCTTCTTTTAGACTTGTGTGGAAATAGATGTATGAAATACCATTTCTATTTCATTTTTCCTCTCTGAAGTGCTTGGTGAAGGATTTTTTGAAGATGCTTCTTGTGTTTTATTCTTGGTGTGTACCTGTCCATTTTGTGAAGACGTCTCTCCATCAACCTTGGGTGACTTTGTAGATTTGTCTTCTATTTTGTTCTCCATCTCATCTTTCTTTGCTTCTTCACCTTTTTCTTTCTACGTGTCCTCTTCTACCTTTTGTGTTTCTTCTTTACTCTGATCAGTAGGTTTATCTTTCTGATCATCGATTGCAACTTTCTTTGCAGTTATGTCCTGTGTATTATCTATGGTGTCTTTTTATTTATCATTACCCTTGTCCTCGGGTGTGCTTGTGTCTTTTGTAGTAGATCCTTCATTACCCTCTAGTATATTGATTTCCTTTATTAATACATTCATATTTCTTTGTGTGCTATCTTGTGATGTATCTTGAGTGGTGTCATGCTTGTCAGTTTGGTCTTTTTGAGTAGTGACTTCCTCATCTTTTTGTACTTCCTCTGTAGGGTTTGGTTCTGTTATGTCCATGACTGAAGTGTCTCGCCATACTTCATCAGGAACATCCATGTCTTTATTTTCTTAGATCTCCATTTGTTCTTGCTTGATATGATCCTTAAGTGATATGAATATATCATCATCTTCTTTCTGAGGATCTTTATTAGAGTCATAATTTGTGATGTCTTAAATGTCAAGATCATCCATGACTTTGTCCAAATCTATTTTCTCCATATCTTCAACATTGTCCAAAGCAATGTGCTGAGGACTCCCCTTTTCTTTCTCCTCCTCTCTATGAGGTGTGTTAGTGAGAAGTAACTATTCCTCACGACTTGTTGACTCTATTGGAAGATCTAGGATTTGTCTCCATTTAGTCTCAGACACTGTGTCTAGCTCTATGAACTTATCTTCTAGAACTTTGTAAGCCCTTATCTTGGCTATAAATTTTCTTGAGTTATTTGTCATAATTTCTTTGATTTCTTCAACCTTAGATTTAGGAGGCATAAGTGTGACAAGTACCCTCTCCCTTGCTTCTCTTTCTATTTGTAGAGCATATGACCATTGTTGAGATATTTTCTTACCCAGCTCCTTGGATATTTGGTTGAAAAATTCAGATGGTATATATTTGTACTTGACCATTGCCCTTATTATGGCATCTTGTATCTTATTTTGGTCTTCTGGCTTAAGTGTATCCCATTGTCTGATTTTCTTATCAGACATGGTGCTAGATGCAACAATAGATTCAGTAGCCTCATCAATGGTTTGATTTCTGAAATTATTCTTTGTTACATCAGGCTCATCATCTTTTGTGTCTTCTATATCAGCTTTTGTCCTGACCAATCTTTTTCTCCTCTTTGTAGGTGTTGTCTTCATAGTTTGTTCCTTTGTTTTCTTTTCTAGTTGCTTCCTCTTATAGGTCCTTACTTGACCCTTCTTAAGAGGTGTGGTATCAGTCTTAGCAGTTTGACTCCTTGTCCTCTATTTCTTTATAGGAGGTGGAGGTGTATCAGATTCAACTTCCTCAGAGTCTGATTTCTGCTCATCTTGCCCTATACAGATGGTGCCATGTTCATCAGTTTCCTCAGTTTGTTCTTGTTCTTCCTCATTGACCGATAGAATCTTTTAAAGATTCTTGACTATCTTATTCTTCTTATTGACAGTCCTTTTGATTTCTAGGCCTCTTTTTATCTTTGACCTGGCCTCTTCATAGGTTCCAAACCTTGGTTGTTTGATATCAATGGGCTCATTGCTCAATGCATCAATAGCATTGGTTTCTTGATCTATGTTGACTTCATAATCAAGAGGGGCTAACCAAGCTATTCTTGGTACAATCAATTTAATGTGGATAAAGTCTATATCCACCATAAAACATATCTCGTCCCTTTTTTTTTTTCATTCAGTTGCTTAGGGATCCTTGTTCTTTCCATCATCTTTCCTTGAATTCAAGGAAGTATGCAGTCATAACTAACTCAAAGTTATCTCCTAGTGATTTAATTAGTTCACTAATTTGTAGTGTCACCGGCTTTGTGGTGTCCCATTTTACTTTTCCTACTAAAGGAAAGTATTCTTGAAAGTAGAAAAATATACACATGATAAGTGAGCCGAACTTACATGTGTTAGTCTTTGCAGACCTGATTGTGTTCATGTTCTCATCAAGTTGTTTTAGTAGGATCTCACATAGATCCATCTGAATTCCTTTGGTCACTATCTTGTAGGTTGTGCTTACTGATGTTGATGATATGTTGTTCAGCCTGCTTTCGTGAAAGATCTTGTAACTAATCACACATGCACTGAATCTTAGTTCTTCATCGGTGATAGTGTTAACTTTTCGACCTCTGCTATCCCATTCAAATTTTGTAAGCTTTTCAACTTCTAGCCTGGAAGGATGCTTTTGATCCTTAGGCTTGTCAGTTATTAGGTAACCAATGACATTATGAAGGACATCCTTAGTGATTTTCTTGGGTTGATCCAACCATAGCTTCTGGTCATGCATTCTGCTAAGTACCAACCTGATCTAGTCAATTTTGAAGTCCCTCAGGAAATATAGGGAATTGGTTATTCCCTTTACTTGTAGATTCTTATGTTCATCTTTTAGGTTTCCTTCTACATCACAAAGCTTCTTTTAAGCTTCATCCATCTCCAAATCACCTATCTCAACAATCTTACAGTGAATATAGGACCTTACATCCTCTATTAGCAAAAACCTAGGTGGAATCTTAGAAAACACGTCGGTTTCATTGGGTTGCAATGCAATCTCTGGGCATATCTTTTATTTGGGTTCTACATAGGTGTTATTCTTGATTAACCTAACCACATTCTTCTTATCACTCTTGATCTTAGCGGTTCTTGAGGTGGCTGCCATTATTTTTCAAATATTAGAGCTTTCTTGAAAATAACAATAGAGTTCTTTTGGTGCCCTTGGTACTTACTTCGATCCATGATAATGGTGAATGATTTATTTTCTATATGCTTGGATCGAGTTGAGGTCACTCTATTGAATGCTCTTCAATCGCTATATTTTTTGCTCTTCTTTTCTCTTCAAATCGCGGGTGAAAAATGAAGTGCTCCCATCGACTATTTATAGAATTTTGCCCTAAGTCTGTCATAAATGCTCAATGACTCATCGGGTCATAAAGATGGAGTTCATTGGGAAAAGTTTCAAAATCATCATCGGTGTTTTTAGGATGCTCGGGACAGCTGTTAACAATTTTTCTTTTACCGACAGATATCGGTATTCTATCATGAAAACTTTAGAACTTTGCTTTCTTTACCGACAGGTGTCGGGTTACATTGGTAACTTAACCATTTTATGTGTTGACCAAAAATTTTTGGTAAGCGTAATTAACTCACCCTTTATATTCATCAATGATTTTTGGTATGTGTATACCGACGGGGTTGTTTTCTCAAAATTGTAACAAGTAACATAATATGTATCTTTATTCGTGCAGATTTTGAATATCTATCAATTGTATAATGGAGCTGATGCAAAATATGACTTGGTGTAGTGTAGTTCCATACTTACTTGTTCAACTTAAGTGGGGGTGGTGATTTCAATGGATCTATTGGATGGGGTGTCACCATTTGCATTTCTTGGTCTAGCTTCATCATTTCTTTAAGATTTTCTCCACATTTTGTCTCTAGACCTTTGGATATCTTCAATGGTGTGTCCATTGGGAGATGTGCTTGTCTCTATCATTCGGTCTTTGCAATATTTCTTGAGATGACCAACTTTGTGACAATTTAAGCATGCCATTCCGGCGTTTGACTAGCCTCTAGACCTTTTGGTCCATGCCCTCATGCAGTTTGCAACAATGTGACCATATCTACCACATGCTGTACAATTTGTCCAAGTATTGTAGTCCTATACATATTGATTGCCGATTCTCTTTGGTTGATATGGATTTTCTTGACCTTTAGGCTTCCATGCTTACCTTTTCTTTTTCTAGCATTCATTAGTTGTGTTCCCATTCATCTTGCATGTAGGACAATATTTATCCATGTAGGTTTCCTTCTTGGGTTGATCCATCTTAGACTTACATTCATAAGCTTTATGTCCTTTCTCATTACATTTATAACAGAATCCTATGAATGAAGATGTAGATTTAGGAATACATTTCATTTTGCCTCGGCATACATTTGATGTGTGTCCTTGATTTCCACAGTGTTTGCATACCAGCTTTCTTGATCTTGGATTTTCATAGACATTCTTTGGATTGGCTTGATTTGATGACTCTCCATTTTTGGTAAATCCTAAATTGTTGTTGTTTTTGACTCTTCATTTTCCTTCAAGAAAATCATCCATTCTTTTATTTCTCTCTTCAGGCTTTCTGAAAAATTCATTATGTTGTTGTTGAATTCTAACCTCATATTTTATTTTTTCATTTTCTTCTCTTAGTTCACCGATAGCCTGTACTCTTTCAATGGGCTTTCTATTCATTCTGTTTGCTTCTTGACTCATAAGAATAATCTAATTTGTAATCTCATTATGATGCTCAACATGTCTTTGAATTTCTAGCTCCTTCTATTGTAGTTTCTTTGTAATCTTCCTTCTGTCATCAATAGCAAGTGTTCTTTCTATTTCAGCTTGTCTAGTAGAACTCATCACATCAATCATTCTTACCATCTGTGTCTCTTGACCAATTTGCAACATCTTTATTTGTTCTATCAGGTGTTGATTGAACTCCTTTAGACTTGTAATATTCTCTTCTGATGTGTCTGATTCATTACTTGTATTTGATCCCGAAGATTCAAAGAAATATGGAATCTCTTCTTCTTGATAATATTTTTCATTGCTCAGGGTTTCCATACCTTTCCTCTCATCTAGCAGTTCTCTCATCTTGATTCTCTCTTCTTTATACTATTCATAGAACATCTGTATCTCAAGATTTTTTATTCTCAATATTCTTATCAAGTTTGTACTTCTCCATTGTATGGTCTTTTCTCTTAAGCCTTTAAGATTTTTCAAGAAGAGACTTAGCTCTAATACCAATTGTTGGGATTAATGAAAAGTAGTACTGAGAGGGGAGGGGTGAATCAGTACCTCTAAAACTTTTAACTCTTTTCACCATTCATCATTAGCAATCATTCTTTACTGTATTACCGACCATTATTGTTGTTCTTTCTTATACATGTAATATTAAATCATAATCTTTAATTATTTGCAACATTCATAGAAACATTAATGAAAGTAATAAACACATAATACAAGATATGATATCACAGAAACCTCCTATTAGGAAGTAAAAACTATGGTGGGGATGGCACCCACAAAACTTCACTATCTACAGAATGGAAGGGAGTCAGTAAAGGCTTACAATTGATCACTTCTGATGATCTACCCTATTAGGAGTATTAAAGTGGAGACCGGTTAAGATCTACTTTATTAAGAGCTTTAACAATTCTGATTTAAGTGTGCACTCAATAGGACTGTTAGGTCCACCTTTATTGAAAGGATTTATTAAGTGTACTACACTTGTTAGAATGAGTACATATGTTTACCTAACTACATGAAATCTATTATTTATGATCATAGGTCCATTAAAGTTCTCATAATTAGAATATCACCTCAAGTGACTGATTAATACCTTTCTCTACTCGTCAGTAGCATGTGTTATGTTCTTGAAACTAATTTGATCATTTTCTATACTTGAGCATGAAATCTCTTGTCTGGTCCTTAGATGCTCTTTGTGGCTACAATCCTCATCGAACAACAACATGTTCACAATATATTGAGCATCTATTTATAGAAGTATTTGACCTATTCTAGAATCATGCATTACAATGTTAACTCTTAGATCAAAGGTATACAACTTGACCTTGATCTTTAGTTTGAATGTTTTAAATCAGTAAAGCTAATTAAAACAATAATAATTACATTGCTTCCTCAGCACATAATGATTTTAAAAAAAATCAAGAAGCTATATATACAACTTCAGTGTTTTATCTGATGTGAAAAGTTAGATCCACTTTTTGTGGGATGTAACTGACTGTCGATTCTTGGTCATTGGGTTGAACTAAAAGTTTGTCGGCGTTCCTTTTTTGAATTGATTGTTGGGTTCCCTTCATCTGTCGGGTTCCTCTCTTTTTTGTTTTGTCAGGTTGCACTGTTGTTACTCGTTGGGTTCCTTTATCCTTTTTGTCATCAGGTAACACTAAATAGTGTTTGTTAGGATGCTTTGAACTTGGCAGTGTCAAGTAACCTTGGCGTTGGGTAGTGTTGTGCCCTATCTATCAGTGTAGTGTAAACCGATGGTGTAGATCATGTTTTTCCTTGTGTATACTAATGGAAAAATTTAATGCCTTCCCACACTGTTAGGTGTGACCTTGTTAGAGGATTTACAAGTTTAGTTTTTCACTTGATATCGGGCATCTCTATGCTACCTTCCTTGATCAAACACTCACTTGTCCTTTCAATAGGTATCTGACATCTCATGCTATCTTCATGATTAGACTTTTTGATACTCCTTGGGATATATCTCAATATAGAAAAGATATTTAAATCCTGCTCGGTTAAGAGACTTTCTGAATCAATGGTTAAACTAAAACAATATGATATGTTCACATATACAGCTTATACTTGCAGATTTTCAGATCTATTGTAATCTCATAAAACTAATTTGATCAATATCTTCCTTTTAATACCTTTTCCCTACTTTACTTCTGCTTGGTGATGTTGTGCTTTGTTGCTTGGTGTCCGCAGGAAACTTTAGCTCTTTCCTCAGCTTGATTGATCAGGACTGTATGAAATTTCTCTTCAGCATCCTATTTTCATTCATTCACCCACTCAATTCGTAATGAATTAAGTTGTATCTTTGTAGAAATGATATCACCATTGTTAGGTTCTTGATTTTCTTGATCTTGGCATGATCCACAATCTTAGCCATTTAGATTTAATGAAAAACTCTTGTTTTATCTTGCAGAGATCCTCTTGCCAACTGGACAAAATAGATTTAAATCCTTTACTTATCTTTGGCTTTATCTTGTCGATGAAAACAAAGGTAACTTACCAGTTAAGTCCATATTTAGCTCTACCAGCTAGATATTTTTTCATTTTTGAACTCAAGTTAGTTTCGGTGTTTTAAATCTTTGATATCTTCCGTCAACACTCTAGTTCTCCTTGGGCTTCTCCGTCGGTTTACACTATGATTCTGGCCGTCGGTTATGCTTGTGATTTTGCTTGTCGATAATGCTCATCAGTGTTCTTGGTTAGGAATCACTATGAATTGACTTTCGGTGATCTTTGTTCGTCAGGTTCCACTGACCATCGATGTTTGAAGTCACATTGTGAATGCTTGTCTTTTATGCATTACTGAAGGCATAATATTTTTCTCTTTGATTTTTTTAAGTCTTTGACACTTTGATTATAACCGATTAGATTATATCAAGTTGACATCAATGACAATACAATCCATTAACTGATTTATTATCTTGCATTATCTTTCTGTGTTTCGGTGATCAACTTAAAATCTTCAAACATTCAATCAGTTACATGTCATCAATCTCCCCCTTTGGAATTGAT
Organism: Thuja plicata; assembly: GCA_018584345.1. Lineage (NCBI taxonomy): Eukaryota > Viridiplantae > Streptophyta > Pinopsida > Cupressales > Cupressaceae > Thuja > Thuja plicata. The sequence goes on from MU223660.1 coordinate 555,250, forward strand.
GGAAACATACTACATTATCATACTAATACAATATGAAATATAATAGTTTTATCAAGCTTTCCTATTGAAATTATTACAAATGTCTGACTTTCGATAAGCTCAAAATAGCTTAGATTTGTTTCTTGCATAATGATTGTCTTCAATCTTCAATCCCTTCACTAGATAGATGTAACATCTAATATCTCTATTTTGATATGTGCTCTGCCATGACTGTTCCTCTTCTTGATAATCTCTTTTTCCTTTGATGAAAATTTCTCTCTTTGTATGAACTCTCTCCCTTTGTTACTTCTCTCCCTGAGATGGATATTTCATATGTAATCAATCTCTCTCCCTTTGAATATTGATTAATGCTTCCTTCTGATTCTTAGTAACTTCACTTCATGGATAATGATAATAATGATATTATCTTTTTTGATCAATTGAGATAATCTCTCCCTAGATAATCTCTCCCAAATCTCTCCTTGATGATAATGAGATAATCTCTCCCTTTGACAACAATGCCAAACAAAAACTATTTATATCATCTTCTATCCCTTTACATAATATATTCCCTAAATTTCCCTATCCATCAACAATACAATGTCTCTGGTATTTGGTGCATACTTGTACCTTGCTATGTACAAATGTATCTGTTTTTGTTCATCACAATGTTTGCATCAACATGATTGATCTTCAGATTTGGTATAGGTTGATGCAACCTCCTAGTCAACTTATTGACCGATAGACAAGGGTTGTACCCCTAGTATCTGTCTCAGGTACTCAAATGTATCCTTCGGTAATGGCTTGGTGAATATATCAGCTAATTGTTCCTTTGATTGAAAATATTCAAGCATCACCTCCTTTGCTTGCACTTGTTCTCTCAGATAGTGATACTTGATAGAAATATGCTTAGTCTTAGCATGCAAAAATGGATTCTTAGAAATGTTAATTGCACTGGTGTTATCACAGTAGATAATTACTTGTTCAAGAATCTTCATATTCATACCTTCCAGAAATTGGTTGATCCATGCAATATTGGAGAAATTTACAGTAGCAACCACATACTCTGCTTCTACAGTAGACTGAGAGATGCATCCTTGCTTCTTGTTGATCCATGTGACAAGTCTATCACCCATAAAGATTGCTCCTCCAGTTGTACTCTTTCGGTCATCAATGTTTCCATCCCAATTAGCATCTGTATAGACTTGTAGCTCAAATTTTTCTTCTCTTTTATACCATAAGCCATAATCCTCGGTGTTCTTCAGATATCTTAGAATTCTCTTGACAATAGTCATATGTGATTCTTTGGGATTAGCAGAGAATCTTGTAACTATTCCAACTGCATGTGCTATATCTGGTCTGGTATGAACAACATACATCAGTTTTCCAATCATTGATCTATATAAGGTCTGATTTACCTCATTGGATTTTTCTTCTTTTGTCAGCTTACATCTGGTAACCATAGGTGTTCCAACTTGTTTGGAATCTTCCATCTTGAATATCTTCAGCACTTCCTTGATGTATTTGGACTGAGTGTGCCTGCATCTTGTTGAAGAATCTGTAGACCAAGAAAAAATTTGATCTCCCCAAACATAGACATTTCAAATTCCTTTCTCATTTCATTAGTAAAGGATATGCATAACAATTCATTCCCCCAAAAATGATATCATCAACAAAAATTTCAGAAATCAGAATATTACCATTGGTATCTTCTTTTAAGTACAGATTGCTATTTTCACTTGTTCTAAAAAAAATTATACTAATGAGATATGAGTCAAGTCTATCATACCAGGCTCTAGGTGCTTGTTTCAATCCATACAAGGCTTTATGAAGTCTACATACCATGTTTCTCTTGTCTAGATCAACAAACCCTTCTGGTTGTTCAATGTATACCTCTTCTTCAAGTATTCCATTTAGGAATGCATATTTGACATCCATCTAGTATACCTTGAATCTTTTAAATGCAACATAAGAAAGTAAGAATCTAGATCCTTCTAGTCTAGAAATGGGTGCAAAGGTTTCTCCATAATCAATACCTTCTTCTTGTGCATATCCCTTGCATACTAACCTTACTTTGTTTCTAGTGACTTCTCCATTCTCATTAAGCTTGTTTCTGAATATCTATTTGGTATTGATGACATTTTTATCATCTGGTCTTGGTACTAGTGTCCATGTACTATTCTTCTCAATATTTTCTATTTTTTCATTCATAGAAATGACCCATTCTTCATTCTCAAGTGGATTGTTAATAGATTTAGGCTCAAAATCACAAAGTAAACATCTAGTGTTTAGTGACTTACTTCTTGTTCTTATTCTAGCCTTCTTGTCTCCTATGATTTGATTCTATGGATAATGTCTTCTGACATAATTGGAAATTTTTGATTCAGCTCTGTGTTCATCATTCTGATCATCTTCTTGACCTTCATTCTTATCTTCATTGTTCGAAACATCATCTTGAGGATTATGCTAATTTTTGGTAATTACAGCCTGATTCTCAGGTGCACTGTTATGTTTCTCAGGAGTGATACACTGCTACTCGGGTAGAGTGTCAGATTCTGTGTAAACAAACCTGTTGTAGTCCTCTGGTTCTTTTTCTCTTTACTTATCATTCTTTTTTGCAAATTCATCTATTTTCACATTTGCACTTTCAATGATTTTGTTAGATGACTTGTTAAGAGTGTGAGATCCTGTAGGCAGCACATATTCAGTATCAAGATATTGAGTAACATCATTTCCAATACCTAATAGGTGGATTCTTATTCTTCTTTTCCATGATGCAAAGTTGTCTTTATTCAACTTGGGCACATCTCATTTGTTCATCTTGTGATCTTTTGCTTGAGTCAGTGGCCTCAAAAATACTCCAATAATCAGTGGCCTAAAAAATATTCCAATAATCAACCCAAAAACTTAGTACCACAATATTAAGCCTCTAGTTATCTTCAGTCCTATAAGATGAATGCCTTCAAATATAATTATCAAATTACTAGTGCTTGGAATGCTTTGTTAAACCTTATACTATATGTTTACCAAATAGCAGTTTGTTAATTTACCGAAAGACAGTAAATTATCTAGAGTATACCAATCAATCTAGTTAAGCTATGTGTAATGAAAAATAATAAAGTAATGACTCATGAACACATTGACACATGGATTTTTAACGTGGAAACCTTGTTAAGGGAAAAACCACTTGGGACAGGTAACCCAAAATTTTTACTTTTCTGAAGTGAGCTTGGTGGAGATCCAACCCTGTTAAAGGTTAGAGGATTTAAAAGTTCAGTTTGTCACTTGATATCAGACATCTCTATGCTACCTTCTTTGATCAAATACTCACTTGGCCTGTCAATAGGTATTTGGCATCTCATGCTATCTTCATGATCAAAATTTTTGATACTCCTTTGGATGTATCTCAATATAGAAAGGATCTTTAAATCCTGCTCAGTTAAGATACTTTCTGAATCAATGGTTAAACTGAAACAATATGATCTATTCACATATACAACTTATACTTGTAAATTTTCTGATCTATTGTAATCTCATAAAACTAATATGATCAATATCTTCCTATTAATACCTTTGCTCCACTTTATTTCTTTTCCAGTGACTTAAAACACCGACGGCTAGTGGAACCCGACAGACAAAGATCACCAAAAGTCAAGTCACATTATAAATAGACTAGGAACAATGAGAGAAGAGGATGGAAGAAATGAAATTCAAGTCACATTATAAATAGACTAGGAACAATAGGAGAAGATGATGAAAGTCAAGTCACTATGGTATATAACAGATAGTATAAAATAGATGGTTGGATAAACATTTGATAACTTAAAGGATAAAGGTTAAAAGATACAAAAGTTTTAGAGGTACTGATTCACCCCTCCCCTCTCAGTACACACTTCCCATTAATTCCAACAATTGGTATCAGACTAGGAACCATTCTAGTTGTTTTATTTTGCTTCTTTACATACTATAGAACCAATTCTTTTGCAAAAGGACAATGAAGGGCATGGACATTATATTTCTTTTTTTAGTAAGTCATTGCAAGCTGCAGAATTGAATTATGAAATAATGGAGGAACAAGCTTATGCTTTGGTAAAGGTTGTCAAAGATTTTAGGCCATACCTAGTAAATGAAAGTGGGGTAAGTTATATCTCAAGTGTTGTTGTGAAGGATATTTTTTCTTAGTCCGACGTTATTGGACGAAGATGTAGATGGATCAATCATATTCAAGAATTCAATTTGGAGATCCAAATAAAAAAATTGGTAAGAGGCTTAGGGTTAGAAAAGATAATGGCAGATGCCAACCTTGAAGCTATTCAGGTAAATAATTTCTAGTTAAATGACAAGAAAAGCATTGAAAAGAATCCTTGGTACATTAATATTATTTATTTTTTGAAAAACATGAAATGTCTAGAGACAATGACAGATAATCAGAAAAGGACTCTGAAATTGCAGGCACAAAGGTATGTACTAATTCAGGGTGATTTGTATTGAAAAAATAGAGATAATGTTCTTTTATTTTGTTGAGATAAAATTCAAGATGATAAGGTTTTAAAATATTTGCATAATGGAGTGTGTGGGTCATTATTCAACAAGGACTATAGTCCATAAGATCATTAAGGCAAGGTATTATTGGCCTACCATATTTATAGACACACACAATTTTGTCGCCAAGTGTGAGCTTTTTTAGAAGTTTTATGGAAAATTGAAATATGATGGAGCATTTCCTTTAAATCTAGTCCAATTTGAGGGTCCATTCTGCAAATGGGGGATGAATTTTATTGGAGAAAAAAAAGTGAAAAATCCAGTAGTGGTCACAGATGGATTCTTGTGGCTACAAATTATTTTACAAAATGGATTGAGGTCATACCAACCAAACAAGTCACAAGCAAGGTGGTCATGACTTTTCTCATGAATAATATTCTTACAAGATTTGGATTCGCTGTCAAATTGGTTATGGATAATGCTATGTGTTTCAAGTCAGAGGAATTCAAATATTTTTGTGCTAAATATGAAATAACTATTAGTTATTGTTCTTCTTACCATCCTCGGGTAAATGGACAAGCTGAGTCTAGTAATAAAATATTAATGAATATTATTAAGAGGAATTTGGAGAAGAATACAAAATCTTGGGATTGAAAGCTAAAGCTAGTAATATGGGCTGATCGAGTGATGGTAAAGAAAGCAATTGGGGTATCTCCATTTGAGTTAGTATATGGAACACATGATAGATTGGCTTTGAATAATTTATTGCCTATATAAAAATTCATCCAGGAGGAAGAAAGTGATAGATCTAAGCCAATGGAGGATAGGATTATGGATCTTTAGGAATTGGATGAAAAAAGAATTAAGGCCCAGAAAACCAATATTAAATTGCAACAAAAAATGAAATATTTATTTGATAAAAGAGTTACTGACAAAAAAATTTAGGTCAATGATATGGTGCTCATGTGGAACATAAGAGTTCAAGATAAAGGTAAACATGGGAAATTTGAATCATTGTGGTTTGTCCCTTATGTTATTTTTGAATGTCTAGGATGCATTCATATTTTTATAGAGCATGAATGGTGAAATTCTAGAATTTCTAGTGCATGGACAATTCCTAAAGTCTTTCTTTGCATGAAAATAAAAACTCATAATCCATGCACAATAGTTTGTACATATGTATATATTTAGGGCATGTTTTCTTTTGGTAGTATTTTAGTTTGGTCTGCTTCTCCAGAGATTTGTTGATTTCTTAGGTTAAACTAAATTTCAACAATCCCCAGAAAGAGCCACTAGTGCTACTATAAAATTTTAAATGTCTTCCATTTTTATTCTTGTGTCATATCAGGACTATGGTGAGGTTTGGTCTTTGTTTTAAAATTTCCCACGTTGTATTTTTAAGGCCTAGGAGGTAACTTTTCTTTACCATGTGGAACATTTAATTATTTGGTTTCCCTATAGTCATTTTTTATTCTAAAGCATCTAAATGTATCAAGTTGTCAAAATATCATTGGTGCACATCGTCATTAGGTTTGGGACAAAATGGTTTATCCAGCATGTTGTTGTTTGTTGCTAAGTCTTGATTTCAAAAGGTAGCTTATGTTTTAACCCGCAAGCTACCGAGTGCATTTTTATGTTTAAACTCTGGGTTATCCCTGGCTTGCAATTTTTTGAACAGTTAGTGATGTTAACCTGCGACTTAGAAAGTATCATGTTAGTGGTTAAACTTTTAGGTTGTTGCTAGCTCGCATGGTTATGTGAGGTTAAGTGTTTTTAGTTGGAAAAGTAGCGATCAATTGCCACGTATTCATCTAGGTGACTAAATATTGCTTGGCCACTGGCTCACGAGATGAAAAAGAATATTATTCTTAGGCTAGAGAATTAGTGAGTAAGTGCCATGTGAAGATTCTCAGATGCTACAGTGATAAAGGTTTCTGATGAACTACAAATGATTATATGTTTGAAGTCATTTGTTGATATTCAACCAAGTTGTAGATGTGATGACAAACATTATCAGTTAATGTATTGTCATTGATGTCAACTTATTTGAGTGTTATTATGGTGGAAATTTTTTTTATATATTGAAGATCTGGAACAAAAAATGTTTATGTGGTCGGTAAATGAAGAGTTTTGTATACACCGAGCGATAGTGTAAACCGAGTAAATTGCAGTGTATAACAAGCAACTGTGATAACCGAGCAAGGGATTGCCGACACAACTATTGATCAAAGCAATTTAATTATAACTAAGGCCGGCTTGGATGCTTAGCTGGCAATTGATGATTTTGAGGTAAAAGATAAAGTTTTTTATTTGATCAAATGGTTATTAAAATTCAATCAAGATTAGACAATAGAGATTGAAATGTGTTTTTAACACAAATGCCGAAGATGGATCAAGTGGGAAAATGAACGATGGAGATTAAGTGACAAGATTTGAAGGATGAAAAGTAAATGATACATGATGTCTAAATAAGATAGAAGAGATTCATTATATCATACATATGCACCTGATGCATATATGCAAATTTTATGCATGACTGATCAAACTGGTTAAAGACCTAATCGAGTGTATTTTTAAAAACATCACCGAGCAAACAAAGGAAAGAGCATTACTGAGCAAACAAGGATGAAGAATGAGATGAAATGAAGTGAAAAAATTGATCAGAGGTATTATGTGTATGTGATGAAACCTAACCTATTGGGAGCATGCTCAGACATGTAAACGTTAGAGATATATATCAAATAACTACACTAAACATGTCTAAAAGCGTACTATCAAAAAATAACAAGAGATCCATCACAACCTCCGATGAGCCAAACAAGTGCACCCAAGCCTTGTTGATTTTCTCTTAGAGAAGTTTGTGGGTGTGCTCTCCCAACACAATATATAAATCCCACTATTTGATTGAAGATGCAAACTAGTTGATTGAAATGAGTGAATGACTCAAGAAACAAGTATTGAAAACTTGTCTCAAGCCTTCACTATGAATGCAAATGCAAGACTAATACTAAGATGAAGATGCAA
>MU223660.1:562883-574892 GCA_018584345.1 Thuja plicata
ATTTATAGAGTTTTTGGAGGAGAGAGAGGGCTTGGATGAGGTGGAGCTCATGTGGCATCCACATAGGTGCCACATGAGGGACACATAAGCCATGCAAGAGGTCCACTTTGCTCACACATGTGTGAGCGACTTTGGATGTGATGGGTCAAAGTGTACTTAAAGTACACATGTGAAGGATCTTGTAAGAGGTGTAAGAGTTTTGGACCAATGAAACACTTTTGGAAAGTGTAAGAAGGTGTCATTATAGGTGTAAGAAACGTTGTTGACACCAATTAAGGATTATTTGGAAAAGTCAATTTTGGAAATTTGCTCACACATGTGTGAGCAAATAATTAGGACTAATTGATGTAGGAATCAAGAAATTAGCTTAATTAACCTTAGTTAATTAATAGATAGGTCTATTTGATAAGAGTGATGGGAGGTAGGGTAGGATCTAGGTTCAAATTAGCTTAATCTAAATTTAAAATTTAGATTAATTTAGTTTAGTAGAATTTAAGTCATGTGAAGGAATAAATAAATTAAAAATTTATTTAAAGGGAATCAATGAGGGATAATGTATTAAATAAGATTTAATACATTAAAAGGGGGTAGTATTTAAATTAAATTTAAATACTAAGGAAAGTGAATCATATTTAATTAAATAAATTTAATTAAATAGATAGGAGAATATAACAAATATAATTAATTAAAATTAACTATAATGTTATGAGAATATTAATTAAATTAATATAAGGATGATTTTGGACATCTACATTTTGCCCCTCTTTGATGCGTCATTGAAAGTGACATTGCGTCAAAGAAAAGAAAATAAGATGCCCCAAAGAGGTTAGAAAATCTATGGTAGCGAGAGTGGAGGAGGGTGCCCCCTCAAGAAAATAATAGGAAAAAATATAATATTTTAATAAAATTTTCTCAAAAAGGCAAGAAAATGGGGAAAGCAGACCAATTGCATGGCGTGTCCAAGAAAAATAGAGGAAAAATGGGGACCAAAATGGGAATAGGGGAGACCGATGGAAGAAATGGGTCCCAAGGGGCTATAAATAGTCCACCAGGGCCCATGGACAAGTTACTTTCACTCACAAAGAGAAAAAAGAGAGAAGAAGCAAAGAGCAATGGCAGCGCAACGAGAGTGAGCACAGCTTGGGGAGCGCATCCAGGTATACCAGTGACCTGTGGATGCGGGATCACCAATGAATAGTCGAGCACCGACTTTGTCTTTTATGCATTTAATAGTTTGGGAGGGTAAAAAGGCGCAATAAATGCCCCAAAACGGACGTGTAGAGCAGACGATGATCACCTGACGCAAGGGTAGGGCAGGGGAGGACAAATGGCACAGTGGAGACGGCAATGTATAAACACCACCGTTTGTGCAGCAAGGGAGGCGACGGCCTAAACTATCATCCCCGCAGATTGATGTCTGCAGAGATCTGTCATTTTCGCAGACTGGCAATTGTGAAAGTCCGTCGTCTATGAGGGTCAACCGCTATCTGCGTGGATTGACCCAAAAATGGAAGGGAAGAGAAGAAAAAGAGAAAATACAAGGGTTCAAGAGCATTTTTTGATGTCCTAGATAGGCCTGGGACATTTTTTGATGCCCCAGCATGCTATCTGATTGTTGACATTTGCTGGCTGACTACAAGAGGAGACTATTACGTTCTGAGCCAAGGAGTGCTATCCAGTGACCATGGAGCTAGAGCTGCACCTGACAATAGTGGAGTGGGGACAGGTGACTTTGTGTGGACTAGAGCATGTTTGGCATTAGCCGCATCTTCGAGCGCATAATGCACTCATGTCTACACTGATAGAGAGATGGCATAGTACCACCTCGAGCTTCCACTTCCCTATAGGGAAAGTGACTATCACCCTCCATGATGTATGGAGGCTCTATAGAGTGCCCATTCAGGGGTTGATACTAGAGTAATATGAGGAGGGTTCAGAGCCATATATGGAGATGGCCCTGAGGCAGAGGTTTACAGATCTACCGATTACACGATAGTGGATGTCCTAGACAGGGGCTATGACCATGGAGCCACGACCATGACGACTGGCGCTATATCTAGCTGGGTTGATAGGGGGACATCTCATGTCTGATTATGCAGGCAAGGGGTTCCCCATAGGCTAGGCACAAGTTTTGAGTAACATGGTAGAGGACGACGACTAGTATTGCTGGGGATACGTCATCCTTGGCCAGTTATACTATGATCTCCATATGTGCGCCTACCACAAGGGTAGGGCACTAGGTCCTAGATGTACGCTCTTATTAGTATGGGTGTGGGAGCATATTGCAGTCACATGACCGATTAGACATCAGGAGACCCGGGTGGCATATGAGCCCTTTATTTGCAAGTACAGGCCACCGATCAGTTACGAGGCCACAGATTCTATTGGATATTGGCACAAGAGACTAGATGAGATGGGGGCTATACTGTGGGTACCCTATGCAGGATGTGAGGCCTGGGGTCATGAGATCCCATAGTAGGATGGGTATTGTGAGGATGGGTTCTACGACTCATACTACATGAGGTTTGTGCAGAGTGATTGCTGGTTGTTTGGGAGGATCGCATATATGATATCGAGATACATGCCATCCAAGGTACGGAGGTAGATGGGTCAGGTGCAGGAGGCAGTACCAGATAGTTTTCCTCATTTGTTGGTTACCCAAGAGGTGGGGAGTGTGTGGGGGATTGGTGCAAATCCTTGAATAGCACAAGCATCATTCATGGGCATGATCGAGGTCCCCTGGATCAGGGCTTGAGAGTCGCTATAGGATGTAGGTGTAGTACCTGCATATGCACAGTGGTGGGCCACTCACAGACCCATGAGACTGACAATTCCTAGAGTCGTACAAGAGGACAAGCAGCGAGAGGAGACGGAGGAGGATAGCGGGATGTTGATGATGAGGGAGGAGAGTTTGGCCTAGGGTGGCAATACCAAGGTGGAGGGGATAGGTGTAGATCCCGGTAGGAGGGAAGCCACCTATCATGCCCGATGTACAGGGATAGGAGCAAGATCCGCAGGGGCCACCACAGGGATAGAGACCACTAGTGGGCTACATAGCCGAAGAGACACATGACATAGTTGTAGCAGACTGAGATAGCCTATAGACTGAGTTGGGGAGGGTATATGGACTATTGGCGATGTCTCAGGTGACTGAGGTGAGCGCACAGGCTGAGATACTATGATTACAGGGATTATTAGCCATAACAAAGGCTACACCCAACAACATTTAGATAGAGGTGGTCCATGTACAGAGGGAGTTGTCAGTAGAGACAGCTTGAGGGGATAGTGCTCAATAAGCACTTGACATTTTATAGGCTCAGGTGGATAGTAGGGATTTCGCCATTATTGAGGAGTTTGGAGACCGGGAGATGAGCTGGCAACCATGTCAGCACAGATAGCAGCTCTAACAACAAAGTGAGATTTAGCATGTAGACGTGCCAAGGATTACAGGGTAGACTGTGATATAGCGCGTCTTGCAGGCAGTGCAGTAGGGTTAGGTCAGATGATGGCTGATTCTATGGCAGCCCAGAGAGAGGCAGGACATAGAGGTCGAGAGGCCGAGAGGCCGCATATTATATGGGGCTTTACCATGGAGTAGTGCTAGAGGGGGCACAAAAACCTACATATTCTGAGAGAGCACAGTCAAAGAGCACTGAATGGGCATCATAGGGATCAGTAGGGTTATCACCACGTCCCAGCAGTGGAGCAGGACCATCACAGCCACCGCCATGATGCTTCTCAAACTTTTTGGATACATAGTTTTGACACATTTTTGACACATGATGTATGATATGACACCTTTTGATATATATATATATATATATAGATGGACTATTTTTGGACTATGGGACTCTGATTTAGGAACTTTTGTGATTTTATATGCTTATATGATGCGATGTTTATGCAGGATGTATGGATGTACTTATGATGTTAGAGTTATAGTATATGATGCTTATGACTGACATGCAGGATGGGAGGAATATATGTATGAGGATACTAATAGATTTGTGATGCAGGGAAGAGATGCATATATGTGTGTGTGTGTGTGATGTGATGTGTTAATGCTTATATTTTATCATGTATGGATGAAATGTAATGATGTATAAATGTATTTATGATTTTTATGAATGAATGAACCCTATAAATATTATGGATTTTATTTGATGCAACTAATTGAATGCAATATAATTAAATGCAAATGGTACTAAATGATGATTATAAATGTGTAATGCTAACGGAGTAATAATGCAACTATAAATGAACAATGTTAACAATACATAATGAACTAAATGGTTAATGCAAATGATTTTATTTAATGTACTAAAATGAACATGGCAACTAAATGATGAATGAATTAAATGAATAAGGCAATGGCTAATGACTAATGATTAATGAATGAAATGAACAATGCAATGGATAATGACTAATGTTTAATGAATGCAATGTATAATGACTAATGTTTAATGAATGAAATGAACTATGCAATGGATGTAATATGAGACAAATGAATAATGTAAAATGACTAATGATTAATGAAATGAACAATGTAACGGTTGCAATATGAGATGAATGAATAATATATAATGACTAATGATTAATGAAATGAACAATGCAACGGTTGCAATATGAGACAAATGAGGACACTATTTTTGTGTGTATCACAATAAGTCTGATAAAATCACATAGGTGATCGGATAGGGGAATAAATAGAAACCTTTTCCAAGAGAAAAATCATAATGCAATATGACCTAACTACAATGCAAAGACTAACTACATGATAATAGTGAGATTGATTTCATGTTAATGTTGGAGAGCACACCCTAGTTTGATATTGCAAAAGGGGTTATGCACCATGTGCTAGAAAACACAAGTGACATGGTTCCTTTGTGTGGACTAGATTCTCAAACAAATAGGTTGTTAGGAACAAGAATGCGAGATATCAGGTATGATGAGATCTATGAAATGTTACTCATGAGGAGACACAGTACATCCAAATCTTTTTGAGGGATTTGAGATGCATGAATCCTGCCCCTAGTGAGGCATACATAGTCATAACTGAATATCAAAACATAAATGCACTAACAAACTATGACAAGTAGATCATACCACAAATGACACGTATTTCACTAGATGCTCACCATAACAAACCAAGATATAAAAAACGGAGGCTGTTGCAATAAGGACATAGTAAAACACAAGATAAAATCAACAAAAAGGCATCCTGACCAAGTGGTCATTCAGTCCAAAAGTTCTTGCCATGAACAATTTTGATGTGAGGATTGATAGAACAGCCGACACTGGAAGGATGCATCCTGATGGGCCAAAGATTGATTGATAGAAAATGGAAATTCACTGACAATTGCTTGTGAATAGAATGATCATTAGGAAAGTCAATCTATTTTCTGATTTGATATAAAATGTTTGCGATCACTGTGTCTAGAACAAAGCTCGGTGTTTTATTTGGTAAGCTCAATCGTGCGGGAATCATTATTGCGAAAGCGGGAAGATGGTCAAAGAAATACCTGCACAAATATGGGTAGTGACGCTTATTATGAAAGGTGATGCAAACTGTATAGACAAATGGTAGAAACTAATGGTGGATCTGACTACACATGGCGCCTGAAATAGGTTTTCACCATGGTACTTATCCATTGCGCCACCGAAGTGGTTTTCACAGATGGACGGATTTATTTCTCTTTTTCTTTTTTGATTTTCTATTTTTTATGCTTTTTTGATCTTGTGATTTTTTTTGCTTTTTTTCTTTTTTGAATGTTTTTGGATTTTCTGCTTTTATGATTTTTTGGATTTTTGAAAAATTTCTACTGTACAACAGACTATGAACTGATCAAGTATAGAAGTGCTTGAGATGTATAATATTTACAGGATCAAGGAGTGGATCTCCCTCTAGGGACGCAATCTGATAGGTGCCTGAACCATATTTTGCTGTAACAATGAAGGGACCCAACCAATTAGGTTCGAACTTCCCTTTCTTCTCACGGTTCTGGAGGTTCTTCATATTATGTTGTAGGACAAGATCACCAACCTCAAACTGATGAGGTTTGATCCTTTTGTTGAACTAAAGTCGAAGGTGATTTTGATACACGCGGAGGTGGTCTAGGGCATTGAGGCGTCTCTCATTGAGGAGTTCTAGCTCTTGCAAGCAGGCAACTCTATATTCTTCTTCGGACAATAGATTCTTGAGAGAGATTCTGAGGGAAGGGAGCTCAATTTCAATGGGTATAATAGCCTTAGTACCGTAAACAAGGGTAAAGGGAGTGGCTTCGGTGGGGGTTCAAATGGAGGTGCAGTAAGCACAAAGGGTAGGGTTGAGGTGAAGGTGCCAATCATGGCCAGCTTCATCGACTATTTTCTTGAGGATTCTAAGGATAGTTTTATCCATAGCCTTAGCTTGACCGTTGCTTTCTGGAAAGTACTTGGAAGAAGTATGGTGGGTAATGCTGAACTTCCTACATAGCTCTGTGACATCCTTGTTCTTGAAAGGTCCTCCATTATTAGTAATAATGTCCTGAGGAATGCCATAGCGACAGATAAGATAGTTCAAAATAAACTTCAAAATCTATTTTCCAGTAGTGTAGGTGAGAGGAACAGCTTCAACCCACTTGGTAAAGTAGTCCGTAGCAGCCAGGATTTATTTATGGCCATTGGATGAATTAGGGAAAATTTGGGCAACGAGGTCGAGACCCCAACGTGAAAAGGGCCAGGGGGTGATAGTGGGTTGGAGTGATTGGAAGGGAGCGTGTATCAAATTGCCATGCTATTGACAAGGTACACACTTCTTCACATAGTTGTAGGTGTCTTGCTCCATAGTAGGCTAGTAATATCAAGTGTGTAACAACTTTTTGGACAAAGTAAGTCCACTAGAGTGGGCCCCGTAGATTCCTTGATGTACCTCCTCCAGGGATGTTTGTGCTTCACCAGAATTCAGACACCTTAAAAGAGTTCCATCGAAATGCTTTCGGAAGAGGGTATCAGCAAGGATTGTGTATCAGGAAGTGCGATGAATAAAAGTTTTACATTGATTGGGGGTTAAAGTAAGTGGGGTATGTCCATCGCATAGGTAGGAATACACTTCTTGGTACCATGGGGAATTGGGATCAGCAATCTCACACACCATTTTAGAATTTGGCTTGTCATAGGCAGGGACCGTAAGATTCTCAACAAGAAACTCACACTGCGCGCTATGTTCTGGCATAGTGATCAAGGATCCAATTGTTGCCATGGCATTTTCTGCTTTGTTGTTTGTACGAGGGATCTGCTAGAAGGTTAGTTCAGTGAAATGCATCTTGATATCTTCAATTGTCCGGCGATATGGAAGCAACTTGTCATCCTTCATTTGATATTCATCCATAACTTGTTTGATAACCAATTATGAATCACCAAGCACCAATAGAGTGAGAATCTTCCATTGTATGGCCTGCCAAAGTCCAAGTAAAAGGGCTTTATATTCTGCAATATTGTTGGTACAAGGAAACTATAATTTGAAGGATTTAGGGATGAGATCCCCTTTGGGTGTAACAAATAAGATTCCTGCCCTTGATCCTTTTTGAGTGAAGGATCCATCAAAATACAACTTCCATGGTGGACTTGGGGTAAGATTTAGGACTAATTCATCTGGAAAATCTATGATCAGAGGGTGTTTACCATCAAAAAGTGCTTTAGTTAACTAGTCGCAATTACTTGTCCTTTGATGGCCTTTCAATCCACATAAACAATGTCAAACTCACTAAGGATCATGACCCATTTTGCTACACGACCAGTAAGAGCAGCGTGTGCCAGGAGATACTTGAGTGGATCAATTTTAGCAACAAGATGAATCTTATGATTAAGCATATAATGTCGTAGCTTCTGTGTACAAAAAGCAACGGCCAAATGTGCCTTCTCAATGAGGGAATAATTCAACTCATAGCCAATAAGATTTTTGTTGAGATAGTAAATTGCTCACTCTTTGCTGATGTCATCTAATTGTGCCAGGAGGGCTCCCAACGCGACCTATGTAGCAGATATGTACAAGATCAGAGGGCGACCAGCAATAGGTGGATCCAACATAGGTGGATTAGCCAGATAGCCTTTTAGTTTCTCAAATGCATTTTGACACAAGCAATCCCACTGAAACTTGATATTCTTGCACAGGAGATGGGAGAACGAATGCACCTTGTCAGCCAGTTGTGGCATGAATCTTTTGATTGATTGCAGTTTGCCTTGTAAACTACGTAATTGCTTCAATGTTTTGGGTGGTGCCATCTCTAGGATTGCTTTCACTTTCTTTGGATCTACTTCTATTTCGTGCCATGACACAATGTATCCCAATAGCTTACCAGATTGTACTCCAAAGACACACTTTTTGGGATTCAGCCTAAGCTTATATTTCTCCAATCACTCAAAGATGGTAGTAAGGACAGGAATATGTGATTCCCTTGTTTTGGATTTGCCTAAAAGATCATCCACATAATCTTCCATGATGACATGCAAGAGGTCATGAAATATGGTAGTCATTGCTTGTTGATAAGTAGCGCCAACATTTTTAAGACCAAAAGGCATCACCTGATAACAAAAAGTGCCCCAATGTGTTGTGACTGCAATTTTGTGCTGATCTTCTGGTGCTATCCTGATTTGATTATAACCTAAGAATCCATCCATAAGTGACAACATTTCATGTCCTGTCGTCAAATCCACTATAATGTCAATATTAGGGAGTGGAAAATCATCCTTGGGACATGCAAGATTTAGGTCTCTAAAATTAGTGCAGATGCGAATGCCCCCAGTAGGCTTACCTACTGGTACAATATTAGAAACCCATTCAAGATAATCAATTGGTCTGATTACTTCAGCGTCCAGCATCTTTTGAAGTTCTACTTTGACTACCAATGCAACTTGAGGATGCATTTTGCAAAGCTTCTGCTTAACATGTTTTACACTTGGATCTACCATAAGATGATGCATGACAAGATCTGTATCAAGCCTGGGCATGTCTTTGTAGGTCCAGGAAAAGTTGATTTTGTGCTTATGCAAGAATGCTATCATGTCTTTCTTTTCTTGATCGCTGAGAGAAGCCGCAATGTAAGTGATTTGTGGATCTTCTTCCGTGCCTAGGTTGATCGGAATAGTATCTTCAATGATCATAGAGGACACTTCTAGTTCTGATGATATAAATGGAAAGTCAGCCTCTCCCTCCCCTAGCACCTCGAAAAGGTTTTCACTAGAGGAAGCATCCTTTATTTTGTCTTTTTCTTCATCCTTAGGTGCCTGCGAGAGGTTTTCACCAGAGGATGTATTTTCATTTTTTTATTTTTATTTTCTTTTCCATTTTTGTGACTGAGAGAGTTGACTTGGCTACTGAAGTAGGCTTGTTCACTGTAGTGTATATGATGTTCATATTCTCGGAGATTCTTAAGTCCAAAGAGGGCTAAAACTGCCTCATCAAAATCACATATGTCCAAAGTTGGTGGTGAGTCTTGCCGATCCCAGTCAATCAATTCAGGATTTGTGAGGGGTAGACAAGGGGATGAAAGGTCAGCTTGGGTAATAGTGAAGACATGATGATATTCATTTAGGTCATCTTCAATATATTGGAAGGGAATTTTGAAGAACTCTTCCTCAGTGTCTGAACCTGAGGCAGCTAAACAATAATCCTTAGCGAAGTTAGTCTTAGTTTCTACGGAACCCAATCCGTGTCCTTTAGGATAACCATTCACTGTTATGATCTTCTTCTTACCTATTTCATTAGCTCCAAGACCAGTACCATGATATCCCATGTTTTCAACAATGGGAGTAACTTTAGGATACTTTCCTTTGGGGAAAGTTATAGGTCGTTCTTCTTCATCATTATAGAGCCAATCAAGGACACTATATTCCATGTGTTCATCTGATAAGGACCCCCAATGTTCAAAAATAGTTGACTTGTAGTGCATAAGTGCTTTATCCTTGGAGAGGGGTAATGGTGATGGTCTTCCATAAGAATTTGGAGACAAGGGGAGTTGCCCAATACATAAAGCACTTTCAAATTTATACTCTCCCATGCCTTGATTTGTAAATGTGGCCTTTGCTTCAGATGAGGAGGGTTTATCTTCAATAGATTTGTCCTCCGTGAATTTTTCCTTTCCTTTGGATTGTTCAGTTGATATTTCTGATGTCTTTTCTAAAATAGGGGTTTCTTGATTGAAATGCCGGCCAAATTCATTTAACAAACAGTAATTAGCTTGTTTGCCTTCCAATCTTTTGCAATATTGAAAGGGCTCAGGATCTCCAGGAATTGTGATTTCTCTACTGTGATGTGGAAATTTTAGACATTGATGATAGGTAGAGGGTACACCTTTGATAGCGTGTATCCATGGACGTCCTAGCAAGATGTTATAAGGTAGATCTAGATCCAATACATGGAAAATAGTTTCAATCAGGGCCGGGCCCACTTGTAAGGGCAATGTGATCAAACCCTTGCTTTCTCATTCTTGATCATCATAGGATTTTATTGTAATTCTCTTGTCTGCATCAATGAGGCCCTCAGAAAGATTGTTATTATGAATCATTTTCAATGTGCACAAATTTAGGCCAGATCCACCATCTAGGAGGACTCATTTTACTCTTGTGGAGAAAATTTTTCCTTCTACATGGAGGGACTTATTATGATGAGGATCAAGACCACTAAATTCCTTATCAGTGAAAACTAGATGTTCTTGTGCGGCTAGGTTCCCTATCATGGCTTTGAATTGTGCAGCGTTGATGTTCTTAGGGACACAGGATTAATTTAGAGTTTTATCAAGGACTTCTTTGTGAATTGGTGAAGTGGTCAAGAGCTCTAGGATGGATATTTGTGTAGACATCTTTCGTAATTGGGCCAACAAGTCAAAGTGCAAAGCAGGTCAAGCGGTAGTAGATGGTGTAGCTAGTGGATTTGCAGATGTAGAAGGTTTATCAGCAGCTTGAACAGTGACTCTGGTTCTTTGTATAGTAGCATTAAAATCAACAGCTTTGAGTATTATGGTATTAACATGTGTGTCAGCTTCTTCAATGCGGCCACAAAGAGAATCAAACCCAAAGATATCATTTTCACTTAAACTCCCACATGTTCGATCATGGCCTGTAATAGTATTGGTAGAATAGTCATATGGGATTGCGTTTGATGCATTGTTTTGATTATGAGGTGGGAAAGATTGATTGTAGACTTTGGGTTTCGCATTAGATGAGGATACATTCTGACCTTCAACTTCAATTTTCCCATCCTCAATGAGGTCTTGCACAAAGTGTCTGAGCTTCATGCATTTCTTGGTATCATGTCCTTTGATGCGATGATAATCACAATACTCATTATCTCTATACCAAACAGGTTTAGGTTGATTCTCATCAAAAGGTCGAGTATTTGGGTAAACTATCATTCCTTGGTCTGCAAGTTATTTGAAGATCACATCTAAAGGCTCTGCTAAAGCTGTGAATTGTCGTCATTATTGATTATCGTTGTTGTTGTTGTTATTATTGTTGTAGTATTGTTTGGCAAAGCACTTATGATCTGTTGGATTTGTTCAGGTGTCAATTGGGGTATTGATGTAGTTGTTAATACAGGTGCTGATATTGGTACTGATGTGGGAGGTTTGTTAATAGGTCCTTTACCAGTGTCACATGATGATGTAGCATTTGAAGTAGAAGCCATGGCTACAGTAGCAGCAGTAGTAACTTTAGTGACATTTCTGGTAAGGAGTGTTTCATCAAAGTCAACAGGAACTATGACACCATTATGAATAAGATTTAAGAATATCTCATCATTGTTATGCAAAATGGCCTTCTCAACCATTTCCAAATTATATGGGTCTCTAAGGAAGTTAATCACTTGGGTGGGCCTTTCTTCTTGGTCCACTAATTCAGTTTCTTCAGCCACTTCTTCAGCTCGTACCCCACTTCCATGAAAGTATTGTGTGGAAAATGGGTTCTCCTCATGATTAACAGTGTTGAATGTTGTTCACCTCATGTTTCTAGCTTGGGATCAAGTGACAACCATAC